>LOEQ01004096.1:194732-205686 GCA_001685075.1 Bramus lutescens
CACACACACACACACACACACACGCTTCATATCCTTTCTCTCACTCTAAAATACAAACAACCAAACAAGAAATAAATAAAAAAAACCCAAGAAACTCACATGCACACACAGCCCACAAATATGGAAACCAAAATATACAAGCAGAAAACCAATAAGGAAAAAAATTGTCCAAAGAGAACAAGCCTGAGACAAGAATATCATCGAGTTTATTTTGTGTTCTACTGCTGGTCATGGGGCCTATCCCAAGTGTGATTAATATGCCCAGTGAGGACCTACTGGAGAAAACTACTTCCTTTGCATCGAGTGACAATCGCATATAGTTTTTTAGCTGAGGTGGGAGCCTGTGTCTGCTTTTCTTTTATTGCACTGGAACCCTATTTGACTTGAACCTGTGCCAGCCCTGTGCATGCTGCCACAGTCTCTGGGAGTTCGCATGCGCTGTGTCTGGAAGACTCTGTGTGGAGTCAACTGTCTCCCCTGGCTTTTTATAGTCTTTCCACCTGCTCTTCTGCATAGATTCCTGCGCCCTGAGAGGAGGGTTTGATGAAGACATTCCATTTATGATTGAGTACTCCAAAATTTCTCACTCTTTGCACATTTTTTTAAAAAAAGCATAAAAACTGTCAATTCATGACTTTACATCCATCCTTAAGGAATGAAAATAATGAAAAGATGTCTCAAATGGTGCGATGCTAAGACAACCGAACGTGATGGTCTGCTCCACAGTGATGCCGAGGAAAGTTACTTAGAGAGGAAAGAAGCATTATTGGAGGAATATAGAGCGGCCAGGATGGAGCGGCCATCAAAACCATCAGAATCTAGGGAAATAGACAAGTCTTTTTCTTTAACCCATTAAACTCATTAACAATTATAGCATTGCCCACTAGGGTTGCCAGCATACATACATAGATGCGATTTACTTATCCACTTGTATATGTACACACATGTGGAGCAACACAGCCCCAAGTGTTCTTCTGTGGGCACCACTCATCCACCCATCTACATGCCAACTGGTGTTTTTGCTTTGTTTTTTATTTTTGCTTTGAGACAGGGTCTCTCACTGGTCTGTTTCTTGCCAAACTGACTAAGCTGGCCTGGCCACTGAGTCCTGGGCCTCTGCTATGTTTGCTTCCCAAAGTACTCAGTTACAAGCATGGGGACAGAGCGCCTGACTTTTTTTTTTTTAATTCACGTCTTCGTGCTTGCCATCAAAGCGTTAAGCAAGTTAGTTGTCTTCGGAGCCTCATTACAAAACAGCAGCACAGGCAGGGGAGGTAAGGACTCTCTGTGTTCACAGTCATTCTATAGTCCCATTGAGGTGGTAAAACTTGGATTCTAAGTGAAGGGAAATGTTAAGAATGCATCTTAAAATCCTGAAGCAGCTGCTACAAAATTATAAAGAAATCCAAACAAAACTGAATACATGAAGTGGGTGATCAAATGATATTAGTGCACAGGAGGGAAAGGAAAACAGCAGAAAAGTTAAAATGGCATATTCAAACCCAAACTTAGTAATAATTATTTTACATATAAATGGCCTGAGCTACCTTCTTCATGCTTACTATACAAGCTAGAGCTTTCCTGCGACCTTCCTGTGTGTATGTGTGGTGTGGTCTGGCTGCAAGTACCTCCCTCCTATCCTGTAACAGGTCCCCTCTCTGCTCCAACTCCATTCCCTCCTTTCTTCTGTCCCTCCCTCTACATATGAAAGAAAACATGTGACGTTATTCTTTCTCAGTCTGGTTTATTTCACACAATGTGCTGACCTCCTTGCCATCGTTTCCCTGCAGAGAGAGGCTCTCACTCTTTATGGGGAGTAAAACTCAACGGTGGGCACGTGCCACGTTTTACCTGTTTATCCACTGATGGCCACCCCTGCAGATTCCACACATGGTGTGCAGGTGTCTCTGCTGTATTGCTGACTTTGGCTTCCTCAGGCACATGGTGTAGCTGGATTATTTGGTGGTTCTATTTTCAGAAACCCCCTTACATTTTCTATAATGTTTGTAGATGTTTATATTCCTGTAAGTAACATACAGGTGTTCTCATTAGGGTTTTCCAAAGGAACAGAGCAGGTGGAATGATTGTGTTTGTGTGTGTGCATGTGTGTGTGTGCGCATGTGTGTATAATTTATTGGAGTGGTTTACAGGCTGCAGTCCTGATGGAAAGGCGCAGGATGAGGTAGTTGCTCCAGTCCACCAGGCTAGATGTCTCAACAGTTCCAGTCTGGTGCTAGAGTCCCAGGGATTCCTAGAGAGCTGCTGGTCTTCAGTCTATGTTGGAATCCTGAAGAAGTGGGTTCAACACAGGTGAAGGTATGCCTCCTCAACAAGGTACCCACCTTGCCAACAAGAGTGAGGACAAGCAGGCAAAAAGAAAATCTTCCTTCTTCCATGTCCTTCTATATGGGCTGCCAACACCAGTAGGTGTGACTCATTCTTAGGGTGGCTCTTCCAACCTCAATGATTCTGTCAAGAAAATCCCTCACAGGTGTGCCCAGATGGTTGGACTTTAGTGGACTGTGGTTGGAGTCAAGATGACAACCAAGATTAATCATCACATCAGGGTCTCTTTTACTTAGCATCCTCACCCTCTCTCCCTCTCTCTTTCCTCTCCTCCCTCCCTCCNCATTCTGGCTGGGGTGAAGAACTCTACCTCTTTCTTCCTCCTCTGTAGGGTCTCTCGATGTAGCTCAGGTTGCTATAGAACCATTGTCCTTTTGTTTCTGCTTTCCAGGGTCAGGACCACAGGTGTGCACTGTGACATCCAATTGAAGTATAATTTTAATGTGTATTTCTCTGGTGGCTGCAGGTATTGAGGGTTTTTCCCCCCAGACACTTCCCAGGCATTTGTATAACTTCTTTTGAGAACTGTCTGTTCCCATCATTTGCCGTAGATTGACTGATTGGATTATCTGTCCTTTTGTTGATGGTCTATTTGGGGTTCTTTGTATAATTTGGAATTAATTATGAATAGTTGGAAAATCTTTTCTTCATTCTGCAGGCTCTAACTCAACTCTGTTGACTGCTTCCTCTGCTGTGCAGAAACTTTTAAATTTGAGCCAGTTCTGTTTGTCAATTCTAGCTTTTATTTCCTGATTGATTGGAGTCCTATCCAGAAATCATTGCCTGGTAAGCACACCAATTAAGTGACAGAGCTGTCTTGGTAGATTAATTTTTTTTGAGAACTGGCTCAAATCTCCGCTATTTGGAAGGAACTTACTTCAAATGCCATGATACAGCAAAGCTGAAAGTTGAAGGCCAGAAAATGCTATAGTGTGAAAACTGATTTGGAAATACGAAATTCTTATATGATTATCAGGCAAAGTGGACTTCAGAGCAAGGAATATTGTTGTAATAAAGAGCCATAGTACTTTAGTTAAAAAGGGTCAAGAGAACATGACCTGAGTGTGGACTCATTTAAAATTAGAGAAATTAAGACAATGTGGGAACAAATTAAAACTAGACAACCCTAAAATTATAGATGGATATTTCAAAACTTCTCTCAGTTACTTACAAAGCAGACAAAAAGTCAGGGGAAGACAGAAAAATTAAACTCCACAACCAATCACATCTAATTGACTTAGGAAAGATTACACCACAAAGCAGGAACAGTTTTTGCCAATAAGCATTAACTATCCACTCTAATAGATACACTGAACCAAAATTAAATGCTAACATATTTGGGAAAATTGAAATTGTACAGAGAATTTTAGATATAATGGAATTGAAACAGAAATCAGATACAGAGGAAAAGGAAGAAAGTCTCCAAACACTTGGAAATTAAACTACATCTTCTTAAGGCTCTGTAAGACCTGGGGAAAGTCTCAGGGGAACAGGGAAATAGTCTAAACTGAATAAGAAGGAAAATACTTAGACACATGTAGGATGCAGCTATCCTAGTAACTGGAGGAAATTTTATTCCATTAAATGCTTATATTAAAAAAGAAGGTGAGGCTGGAGAGATGGATTAGCGGTTGAGAGCATTGGCTGCTCTTATAGAGGACCTGGGTTGGGTTGTCAATGATCACATGGTTCCTCACAACCTTCTGTAGCATTTGGTGCTCCTTTCTGGCCTCCATGTAGTACACAGACATACATGCAGACAAAACAGAAATATGAAATAAATAAATCTTAAAAAAGGAAGAGCTCAAGTTTATACTCAACCTTTCATATTAGGAACCCAGGAAAGGGTGAGAAAAAGCCAAGCATTTTTCAAATTGACATTTGCATCATCAGCAGAATTCTGGCTTTGCTGCCCTTGTATAGATGTCAGCACTCTTGCTACAGTGGTTCCAGGACAACCTCAGAATTTATTATTAAGTACAGGAAAAATATAAATGGCATTTGTGATTGCAGTTGGACTTTTCTTAGGGCCACCAGCTTACAAGTAATGATATGGAGACTTCTTATTAATCATGAAAGCTTGGCTTTTAGCTTAGATTTGTCCCCATCTAGCTCTTATAACTTAGTCTGTTTTTATTAATTTGTGTTCTGCCACGTGGCTTGGCTCTCTCACCTCTGTGCTATATGTCCGACCTCTTCGATGTCTCCTTGGTTTCTCTTGAGCACCTAGATTCTATCCCCTAGTTCCTTTCTTTCCCTGGAAGTCCCACCCCTTCTCTCCTCCCTTGCAATTGGCTATTCGGCTCTTTATTAAACCAATCACAGGCACTTTAGGCAGAGACACATCTTTACAGTGTATAAAAAGATTATCCCACAACAATGATTCTCATTTACATTTTTACAGAGATGCCTCTGTTATGATGCCATAATGTGTTAGGAGGCATTTGAAATGGATTGCTTCTTTAAGTTAATCAATGATTTTCTTCTAATTATTAGTTTAAGGAAAACTTTAAAAACTAAGATCAGCATCATATTTACAAATAGGATGCAGTGAGCTGTGGGCTACAGCATATGTCCAATCCTCTTCTTCAAAAGACAAAGATATAGAAGAGGAGAAAAAGAAGGCTTGAGTAAATGGGCACAGAAAATCATGGCTATATTCACAGACAGAGTGTTTAAAAAATGTTCTGATAAACTTTGTAGTTAGCAAGAGGACATAGAGAATAATTTTTAAAAGTCACATTTTCCTTTAGAGCTATTTCAAAACCAAAGGAATAAAATATATAACAATCTGCCCAGAAACTAAAGTATCCTTTCACAAAAATAACCCCCATATCATCAACATATCTACATAGTCCAGATATTTCAAAAGATAATAGTAGACATTATCTCAACATTTCTCTTTCATCTATTTTTTGTAGTAAATAAAGTCAGACATGTTTTCAAAACAACTCAAAAAATCATAGGAAATGAAAAACCTGGTGTTGGCAAAGGCTGACAGTTTGTGTGGACTCTGGACATGGACCAGAAATGAGTCACATCTCTTTTGGCATACTGATGTCTGCAACTCAGAGGTCCAGGGATACATGGGATGCTCCCTACAGCATGGAGAAGCAAGTTGTCACAGCCAGAGTCTAGATGGACTGCATAGCTCCCCCGAGCCTCCCATAAAGATGCTCTGGGTGGCTCACACATTGACCTCTCTCAGGTCTACAGAGCGAAAGTTAAATGCCAAGTTGGAGAAAGAGTGAGCACACTTTCCGGTATGCACACTCACTCCTTGCTGCCTCTTCACATGAAGGAGAAGAAAACCTGCTCGGTGTTCTTGTCTTAAGAGGTCACTAACCCCATCGCAGGGAACCCATCCCTATCACCGTGTGACCTCACTTACCTTGAGAGGGTATTGGTATCCATCAATATATGGATGGATAGGAGAGGGGTGCAATGGCCATGGAACACAGACTCGGGCATTTTATGACAATTATTGATATGAAAGTTTATGCACTAGCTAGGGCTGCCACGCAAACTCACCACCAACTTGGGGCCACAAAGGAGTGGTTCATTCCTTCACAAATCCATAATCATTGTCTGGCAATAGATGAGATTCTCTTACCTCATTCAACGTCTGTGGTTCTGCAATGGCCATCTTATCATGGCTTTGCAGCCTGTGACTAGGTCCACCACTAGCAGGCCACTCTGATGGTGAGAGTTACCTTGTGGTCAGTATGCAGGCTCAGGAAAGAATCTGTGAGCATTGAAGTAGCAGAGCTGGAGGGAGTTTTGCTCTTGGGTCCAGAAAGGGGATGGTGCTGTCTTCTCTGGTAAAAGGCTGCACTGAGTCTTGGAGCTGCAATACCAGGAACACAACAACTAGAAAGCAGGCCAAGCTGACACTCAAGGCTAGCTTTTTCAAGAGATTTGCTTTGCACAGACGAGAGTTTGAGGGGGTGAGCAGGACAAATAATAAGATAGCATGCATCAGAAAGTGTGACCTGAGCATATAGGTGGGGATTCGTAGTAAGGGAGGGTAAGGGACATGAAGACATGGGGTGGGTGGAGGCCAGTAGGCAGCAGTCTTGGCGGGAACCCAGGGGAAGTTGTGGTATAGAATCCCAGGGAAGCTGATCAGCTTTCCCAGTCACTCACTGAGGCCTTGGGATGCTGGCCTTCATGTTCATCCTTTTCTGCCAGCTCCAAACTTCTCACAACTGCCAACGTGAATGTGAGAACCTGCCCCCCACCTTAGAAGAGACCTCTGGGGGGGGCATGGTTTGTTGGTTGATGCTCAGGTTTCCCCTGTGGGGTGGCATCAACCCCATGACTGCCTTGGTCCTTGGCCTCTTCTTACCTCCTTCTTCTCCCTGATGATTTCCTCACCCCCAGCAACCTTTTCCTGCATTCTGGTCCCCACTGCAGGGACAGAGATTGCACTAGGAGCCACTCCACCAGCACCAGAGTCTGTTAGGACAGTGCCTTCCCAGAACATTGTGAGGAGGAATTCAGGACGGGTTTGTGGAACACACAACTGCCTGTTCAGGTGCTTTAGTGGGTGCTTTAGTGTGGGCAGGTGACTATTCGGAGGGACTGGGAAACAAGGAGGACTGTCTAGGTGGACATACAGATGTCTCTTCAGTAGCCAAGGGAACAGGGAGGGCTCATTGCTTCATATCCCAGGTGGCAAAGAACACAGAGCCAAGAGTTTCCTTTGTTCTCAGAAGGTTAGAGAGGTGAGGCGGGGCAGGCAGGCGACAGTGCTGGAGTATGCAGAGTGCAGGGGAGGCCAGAATTAGATTGCAGGTGGCTGCAGAACGGAGGCCGAACGCAACACGGGGATGTTAAAAAAGACACACTTAATTGCTACCCGAAAGTGCTAGAGAATCGGAACTATATTTGGATTGGAACGGCTTATTGGCAAAATATTGCGGCAGATGCTGGAAGGACGCTTAATTGGAGGAGGCTGCCTACTCAGAGCCCAGAGATTCTGCAATTGTCGGATGCAATCTCAGTTTTGCAAAATATAGCATCTTTTAAAAGGTTGAGGGCGGCCACAGAAACTGTTTATAGTCACTAGAGGGACATTTTTCTTCTCAAAATAATTTGTAATTCTCTCTAATGACCGAAAGAGAAAGCAATGGTTTCTCGCTGGGGGTGTGTGAAGCCAAAGCATTCTAAGCCATGTCGTGCTCCATGCCATGATTTCCCATACCCTTCACAACCCTGGAAATTAAATAATTTTCCTCTCCCACTCAATATCAACTAGGCATTCAAGAGACCCAGTGAGGAGAATTGATTCCATTATTTCTAATGAGGATGCCACGCCGAACTTGAGACTCACAGCATCCTCACAGCATGACAGCTTGCCGCCGTCTTGGACATTGCCGTCTGCCTACTCCTCTTCCCTGACAGTCGCCTCATCACCCCCATGGGCTGACTCCACAGATCTTCTTCTGGACCACGGTCCCAGCTCCAGCTGGTCGGACAACTGGAAGGTCACCTGTTTGTAAGTTGCCTTCTGTGGTTTCCTGGGGACATAGACGGAGGAGACAGATGCCAGTGACGTCTTGACAGAGTGGGATAAAAGCTGTAGGCTGAGTGGTCCTCTTCAGCCTTCCATGTATCCCGAGAAACACATTAAAATACAGGCTGCTGAGAGGAAAAGCCTCAAAAACATGTACACAGCGGGAGCCAAGAAGCACAGAGGGCCATTCCTCTGGTTCATGTCGGCAGTTCTTGCCAGACACAATCCGTTCCTGGGACACGGCTGAATGTCTTCTCTGGGGTTCTTTGGAAAACAAAAACAAACACACGCATGCTTGACTTCTTTAAATAATTGCTCCTAATCTTGTTTATATTGTGTTCTATAATTTTCCAAAGAAATTATTAATGAAGGCAGATGTCTCTCAGAAATTGGGCTGTGGTCAGAGACTTAAGAAGAGATGTCGAGATAAGCCACTCTACTTAGGAACCCCCAAGCTGCCTTTCCTCAAAATGTGTTTGTTCCTGTAGCAGTCTCAGGGAAAATAAAACGGAGGATATAATTGCAAGATGGAGGGATGGGAGAGAACAGCAGGGCCTCCTCATGTCCAAATAAAAAAATTATGCCCAACAAACCACAGCACCCAGAGTTCCCATGCGTCCCCTTCCAGGCTGCTGAAAGAGACTACACTGGATCCTGAGCTGTGGTCATAGACACTGCTGTCCCTGCCTGTTTGCAACCATGGTGGAGATTCACTCTCTACAGGAATATAACACAGCTTTTGAGTTAAGAGCAGCCAGAAAGATAATCAGTACAGAAGAGCCTGGGAGAAAGGCAACATTCCAGCAGAGCCTGGGAGAAAGGCAACATTCCGGCAGAGGATGGTGCGAGCTGATCGCCTCTGCTCAGACCTGGGGAGAGGAGTTCCAGAAAGGGGCGTGGAGGAAAGGGTGTGGGGACTGCTCCTCATGAGATCTGAAGCCCACAAAGCAAGACCAGGCTTTCCTCCTAAGTGAATGAATGGAAACTTTTCCTAAAGTTGTTTGTTTCTGCCTACATACACCTCTATAATGAAGTCCACAGGGAAATCCGAAGCACTTTGGATTTATTGTGACTGGCCCCTGTTTCTTCCTGCTTCAGCATCTCTCCTAAACCAAGGAAGCAACAGGATGGTCTATGTTCCTACCCCACAGTGGTGACGGCTCTCAAGGCAAACACCAGGGGTTCTTTGTGTCCACCTGCTTTTGTGCCACATCTCCCAAGCATCATCCACGCATAGCCAGTGTGACATGTTTTGAGGTGTGTTGTGCTGTTTTCTGTGGCTCATTAAGGGTGGACAGGGCAGAGATCCATCCTGTGCATTCACTGTGTCTTGTTAAAGGGATACAGTGTAGAGATCTGTCCTGCACTCTTGTGATGGTTTCCATGACTGCCATGGACTTGTCTGTAGGAGGACATCAAAATCAGGAGGCTGACACTGCCCAGAGAGTGGAGTGTGCAATCAGCTCCGTGCTGTTCTATGAAGTATGAAGGCTTGTGTAAATATCACTGCAGTAAATGATAGAAATGGAGCTTCGTGCCAGCTGTCACTACTGCAGTCCCATTCCAGCTGCGCTTGCATTGTCTGCTTCACCACCTGCCCCAAGCCTTGGTAATCACCGGTCAGCCCACATCAAGAAGTATGTGTGTCTACCTATAGATACAAACACGTGGCATGTATACATTACAAACTATTATGATACAGTATGAAAATGCTGCAACACAGAAGACCTGGACAGCTGCAGTTCTCACTCAGTGAATACTCCTGAGGTCTTCCCTAGTGGTCGTGTGTCCTAGCACTCCGTCATTCTTTCCTGAGTAGTATTCTACATGGTGGATGAGTCACATTTTGTGTTATAGTTCACATGTTGAAGTACAGTTTGCTCTTTTTTCTTGTTTTTGAATACTACCAGTGTGGTTAAGGTGTGTGTTTGTGTGTGTGTGGTATGTACATATATGTGTGTATGATGTGTGAACGCATATGTGTGCATGCATATGTGTGTGTGTTGGTGGATATTAAACCTAGGCTTCATGCATTCTAGGGAGGTACTCTCCCATGGAGTCCACCCTAACTCAACATGGGCTATGTCTAAATGTATCTGTGGCCTGTGCTGGTTAAGGAGTAGGATGTGAGTCTTGGTCTTACTTGCCTCACCTGTGGTTGTGGTGCTACCCAGGCAGTACCCTTGAAAAACACCGCCCTTCCTCCTCTGAACTCTTTTCAGTTGGCTGTACTCAAAAGTGTTCTGCTCTTCAAGCTATGTGGGTTTTTATTGTTTTTTTTTAATCAAGACATATTTTCATTTCTAAAGCTACTTGGGTTTGAAATCATTCCAACAGAGTGACTCCTAATGTTTTCTTCTTATTACAACTGTGTTATTGATTCTGTTTTCTTAGTCTTATCCTAAATTTTAGGATAATCTTGCCTACATTTACAAATAGCATTTCTGAGATTTTAGTAGAATTACATACACTACACCTCTTCAACTAGAGAGACAATCTCCTTCCTAATACAAAACTACCACCGACAACCCCAAGTAGCTGTTTTATCACTTTGCCTATCAACATAACTATCTCTCTATCTAGTTGTCTGCCCACTGTGTGTTTGGGGGGCAGAATTATAACATAAATTGTGCATCATAATATTTCAATCCTGAATATTTCAGCATGTTTGCCACTACCTATTTGCCTAAAGTTCTTATTTTCAATAAATTTTTATTCAATAAAATGCCCTGATATCAAGTGTGCCATTCAGGAGATTTTGAAAAATAAAAGCATTTGTGATACACAACTTGGCATTGCTATCTCTTTATGATTTATTCCCAATTTTACCACCTCAGGGGTAAACGACAGTCAGACTTCTTTCCACCGTAGAATAGTTTCTCATCTGCTAGCACTGCATGTGGGTATAACTGCATCCTATGCATTGTTCTTTAGGGTTGGCAATGCATGCGGTATAACTGCATCCTATGCACTGTTCTTTACAGCTGGCACTGTGTGTGGTATAACTGCATCCTATGCATTGTTCTTTACAGCTGGCACTGTGTGTGGTATAACTGCATCCTATGCATTGTTCTTTAGGGTTGGCAATGC
>LOEQ01004096.1:233454-246748 GCA_001685075.1 Bramus lutescens
CCTGAAGTCATGAGTGGTAGAGCTGTC
Source organism: Bramus lutescens (assembly GCA_001685075.1). NCBI lineage: Eukaryota > Metazoa > Chordata > Mammalia > Rodentia > Cricetidae > Bramus > Bramus lutescens. The sequence continues at coordinate 233,482 of LOEQ01004096.1, forward strand.
CCTGCCCCCACACCAGCTGCGGCACTAGGGAGAGTAGTCCCTGCACCGCACCTGGGCAACACCATAGAGCTGATGCTGACGGTCTAGGTGAGGGAGAGCCCACCCTGAGGACGTGAAAATGGGAGTACCAGCCTGCCCATTGCTCATTGCTGCTTTGCTCTAGCAGTGCAATGCTGGAGAGCTCACCCTGATGTTGAGGACAAGGGAGAGCTAGCGGGCTGACCAACCCTACACCCACCCTGTCCATGATCTGTGAGAGCCATGAAGGGGCCAGTTCTGCAGACCTAAGGCTGCAAGACCTCCATGACACAGGACAATGACAGGATATTTAGAAGGAGTCCCAGTGAAGGCCCAGTATTGATAGTGTAACTGAAACCAGTGGCCTCAAACCAGAGTTCTTTGCAATGAATGCTTGCAAGTAAAATATATGAATGAAAGGGTTCACTGCATGACTCACTGAGTCACACTATAGATTCCATGATAAGATTTTTCCTTTTTTGTTTCTCTTAAATTTTACTTATTTATTTATGGAGGGCATGTTGCAAAGGCAGAGGGTGGATAGAAAAAGACAGGCAAATGAATGGGACTGGGGTGCATGATGTGAAAGACATAAAGAATAAATAAAAAGAAAGTTCAAAATCAAAATAATGGCCCCACATGGGAAACTATTATAGTCAGGAAGTATTCTGTCTCTAAACTACTTGAGTTGAGAAGAACTTTAAAGCAAGATGTGAAAGATCTTCTCCCAGTCTGGCTCACGAGGCTGTGGAAATGGCAGATGGGGTGGGAACTGGCTGAGTGCTGTGGAAGCCGAGAAACTGACGAATAAAACCCCATCCCTTGAGGCAAAGGTTGAACAGCCTGAGGCAACATGAGGGGAAGCAGTCTCTTGCAGAAAAGAAAGCCATTAGGGCCACTTGGTTATTGCTGGCTAATATGCCTGTGACTATCAGGGACCAGAAGATGGCAGACACAGGAGGGGCATTTCTAAGGGGATTGGCCATAGAGAGGCAATGTTTGATGACCAGCTCCCTGGGACAGGTAGGACTGATTTCACAGGAGACCTAAAACAGAGGTTGATTCAGCAGGAACCTCAGATCTAGCAGAGGGGTGTTCATGGTTTGGCTGAGCCCCAGGGCGGCTCAGCATCTTTATGAGTCAGGAGAGATTCTAGTCAATCTGAATGACTGGTATACAAACCAGGGCCATAAAGTGCAAAAGCAATCAAAAGGGGATGAAAACAGACCAAGAAGACACAGATGCTGTTTGGGCTAATCAAAGATAAGTGTGACAAGGATTGGATCTAGTTGGAGTACCCAGGGAAGACCTGGTGAGAAGCCAAATGCTGTACTAGTGTGCTTCTGGAAGACTTTCAAATCTGAGCAGTAGTTCACAGTATTATTATCATACATAATAAACAGATTAGGCTTGACCAGAGATGGGCATGATATGAAGTATTCTAGTGGTAAGGATTATGCTACCATCCCAGAGCTCTGTCAGAAGTCCTCCAGCGACAGTCAACCAGCTCAGAGTCTCTAGTGACAGGCACCGAAAGACATGAGCTAGGCACCAATCAGTCCCACTGAGACCACCACAGCGTGAGATACACAGTGGTCCTGTGGCAGCATCACTACCCCAGCATGAGGAGGTCAGTGGTTATGGACAATCTGTGGAAAACTAAATAAGATGGTGGTCCTCATATATGCTGCTGATATTGCAAATACTGAGCTTCTGATGAAAAAATTGCTCACAGCTAAGAGATCTTTTCACAGTATATTGGACCTTGATAACAGGTTGGTTTTTTAATTTGTTTTTGAGGTCGTGTTTTAACTATCCAAGACCAAGCTGGCACTTGGACTGGGTTGGCAGTGAACATTCAGAGATCCTACCCACCATCTGTTAAGAGGTATTGTTATATAATGCTAACTCTTGAGTGTCTTGCAGACATGGAGAAGCATTTGAAAGAACAATGATGGTAACAGGTAAGTTGTCTGAATAAAAACACCCAACACGAGTGGGAAAAGTCCACCCGGAGCCGTATAGTTGTTGAGGGAAAAATTCCAGGACCAGGGTATGTTCATTCCTTACAAGTTATTGACCAAGAAGGCCCTCAAGCCCATCAAATCATGAAAGCCATTGCCGGTGATGTCAGTGAATGTCAAAACTAGACAGCTTGTCCCTACTTTTGAAGGCATTGAATGCATTGATTACAGGACATGGGGGAACCAGGTTGGGACTGAACTGGAAATTCCTCTCCCTGCTGGCTGTTTTACACAGTGCTAGAAGATATTATATGGGCTTCTAGGAGGGAGGTTGTCACTAACAGTCCTGTCCAGGCATAGAACCTAAACGCTAGAGTACCTACCTACATGCCAGGTAAGATGTGCCCGTGGTTGCAATTGTGGCACGGCTGTTATAGATACAACCTGTGCCACAGATAGAACCTTACATTTGGTACCGTAAGCCAACTCAAAAGCTCATAGACTTCAATGTGGAGGCTAATGCTATTATTTTGTTAAATAGATGTGATGTGCTTGTCAAAATGCCTTCTGGCCATTTCTGTTTAAGCCCATAGATCACCATTGTTATTGGCCTCAGTTGGTTATGGAAGGAAACTTCTTTTTTTTTTCTTTTTGCAGTGAGAGGTATACTGCAGAGATTCATAACTGGTTCAGCTTCTGAGACTAAGTGACTTGCCATGGGTCAGACATCCATAGCAACTTCCATTCCCAAGGCTCAGGAAACATTACAGAAGAGGTTTCAGAAAGAACTGGAGAAATGGATGGTTGTTTTATTTAGCTATTCCTTCCAAACTGGAATATCACATAATGTAAAGAACTTTGCCAATACTCGGGAAGTATAAAAACCTGACAAGGCTCTGGAAGTTCTTGAAACTAGCAAGATTCATAAGGCTCCTTTCCCAGGTGATGTAACAGCAACGAGTTCTGAGAAGAGGCTTTCCAGCTGTCAGAGCAGCTTGCCCAGGTCCCACATCTAGAAAAATAGACTTCGTTCATATCTCCGTAGAATAAGCCATATGATATGGTGGCAGTGTTCACTTTGCAAAATTTTGCCAAGCTCAGTACTTGCTGGACACACTCTTCAGGTATTTTTTGTTTGCCCTTGGCCTGTCTTAGCTCCAGCTATGTAGGTGTGATCTCCTGCAGGGTGCCAGTCCACATTTTCGTCTGTATAGAAGAGATGACTCTAAAAAATGGAGGGATTGCCTTTCAAAAGGCGCTGAGAGATTTCCCTGCTGGAAAAGGAGCCAGGTTGGAGAGAAGAAGATGGTCTTCCCCACCCAAAGAGAGGCAGGGGGAGGAGAAGGGGTTATGTCTTTAGGGGTAAAGCCAGTCTTCCACTCTGATGGCCCAGAGAAGCAGTCACTAGAGTGGTCACCTAGGATGGAATGTGGGCAACCTGGCAGACAAGTTGGTTCTAGTGCACTCAGACTCTTTGGGTGATTATGTTTGTAAAAAAAGTTTTTTGTTTTTATTTTTTTTGTTTGTCTTTTTTTTTTTAACAAACCAAAAGCAGGAGGGATATTATAGAATAAAAAAGAAAACTGATTGGTTGCAACATGTGAACCTTATTTAGAACAATTACCCAAAAGGGTGTGTGGGGACAAGGGACAATGAAGGGAATGTAAAGTAGTTGGGGCTGTCTTGATAAGAAGAAAATAACTAATTGGTCAGCTGTTTTGATTTTCTTAGAGCTATAACAACAACAACAAAAACAAACAAACAAACAAAACCACCTAGAGCCTTCATTCTTAGGAAATGGATCTAGGTTTATAGTGTCTGTAACTGTCCTTCAATTGAATCAAAGACAATTTCCATTCCTCTTTATACTTGAAAGTTTTAATATCAAAGTTAGGAAAGAAAGAAAGAAGGAGAAAGAAAAGACCCACCTGAGATTCTAAGCAGAAATCTTCTGGGCTCCCCCAAAGCTCTCCATTTCTCGCTTTGCGATCCACAGCACACACAGCTTGTCTTGTAGGTGCAGGTCTTGGTCTCACAGCTGCTGCTGTCCATGGCAATTGCCCCATTGTACTGGCAACCTCCAGTATACCGGTATCTCCGCTGCACCTGGACTGTGACTTCGCCAATATCCTCCCCTGGTATCTCTTCAGGGGGTCTAACTCTGCTACATGGGTGCCAACCCTCGACGTCTCTCTATGACCCCTTCAATCCTGGGGTTTCTACTGCATCTGAGGCTGTGCCTTCACTAATGGTTTCCTCTGTCCTTTCACAGTGCCCAGCTGCAGCTGCTCTCCATGGCCCCTTTATGCTTTCAAAGCAAGTACTGGGAAACTCTTACACATTACACGTTCAGCTTCCAGCACACACTGCATCCTTGGCCCCTCCACCACAGCTTCTCTGTGCTGACCCTGAGGAAACACTTCCCAGAGGATGTTGTCTCACTGATGCTGATCTCTTTTAGCCACAGCTTACTCTTCAGCCCTAGTTGGCCAGTATTGGCTGTCTCAGAAAAGCAAATGTTTCACTTTAGTGGTATGTAATTCAAAATATCATACACATGGCCCTGATAGAATTTTTGAGAGACTCTTAAAGTTCCCTCTGAAACATTATAAACCAGGCCATCATCATTGGTATTGCTCTGAGCCTTTTCTTATAAGTTTCCATTGCATCCCCTTGAGCTTCAAACATCAATGTCTTGCAACCAAAGTTCAATCACATCCGTAATCTTCCTCCAGACAACATGGTCAGGTCTGTCATAGCAAAACCTCATGAACCCAGCAACAAATTCTGCCTTAGGTTTCTGTTGTTGTGGTGAAATGCCACAACTAATAGCAACTTGGTGGGGACTGGAGAGAAAGGGTTATGTAAACTTATACTTCCAGGTAACAGTCCATCACTGAGGGAAGACAGGGCAGGGACTGAAATAGAGGCCATGGAGGAACACAATTTACTGGCTTACTCATTCTGGCTTGTACAACCTACTTTCTTATACCATCCAGAACCAGGAATGGGACTGCCACCCTTTAGGACCCCCACCCTCACCCCTTCCAATGATCTGGGCTTTCTCACATCAATCGTTAATCACAAAATGCAGCACAGGACTTGCCTACAGTCAAATCTGATGGAAGCATTTTCTCAATTGAGAGTCCCTCTTCCCAAATGACTCCAGCTTTAGTCAAGTTGAAGAAAAACTAACTAGTGCAAGGAACAAGGTTGAAGGGAGGGGAAAGGCAGAGGGTCTGTCTGGGCAGTGAGGGTCTGTCCTTGAGGGTAGAGGCTGTTGGGTTGCTTCTCAGTTGCTGAGTACAGGCCCTGGTTTACTGTAACGGCATCTTGGTCTTCCCCAACCAACATGCTTTCATGGACTGGAGTTCCTGTCTCTTCTTTACCAGAGAGAGGACATTGAGCCCCTGCATAGTGCTACTCGCATGAAAGGCATGTGACCAGAGCAGGACCAGGGAGACCCTTGCAGATTGGAGCCACATGCAGGAAGAGATTTTCTCCTTCTCAATACTGGGAATGAAGATGAGGCTGTGGACTTCCAGGTTGTTTCCTGCCTGGTGGGCAGAACAGGATGGAATGATACAGAGAAGTGTTCTCTGCCCTCATTCCATAGCAAACAGTCCCTAAAAATCTCAGCATCTCCAAAGTGAAGCATCTGTTTACGTCGGTGGGCTGACGGATTGCTATTGTGAGTGCCCAGCTTCAGGATGGGGGAATCAATTTTGTGATGGCTAGGGTTAAAATTTTCAGCCTTACCTGTGCACATTTGGAGAGGAAGAACGAGACGATGCTTTAATTGGTCACCAATAATCAACAATTTGAATACCTCAGAGGGTGGAACTTAGGCTTCTATATCAGTAAACAACAACACATACAGCTGGTGGGTTGGTAGTGCACCCTAAAATTTCAGAAGGCTGGAAGTATTGGTTCTTTGGGGCCTTGCTAAACCTCTGTGTATCTCTTTCTGTGGCTGTTCAACTGTGTCCTTTAATGTCCTTTGTAATGAATTGCTAACCCACCAAGGCAACTTTCTGGAGGTTTCTGAGGTTTTCTTAACAATGGCAGAAACTTAGACAAGAATGATTTGCTGCTATGTCTAGCAGAAGTTGTGGGTGACCTAGGGACTTCCTGCAGCTGGCATCTGAAGCAGAGACAGTCTTTGGTAGCAGTGTCAGGACTAAGGACACTGTCGGACACCCAGCTGCTGTCACCTTCAGCTAGTGTGGGAAATCCCTCCCCTTTGGGTGACTGAAAGTTTCCTGTGTGAAGTGTGAACTGGAAAGAAAGTTGATTTGGCCTTCTTCTTGTTCTCCACAAAAAGGAACCAAGATTGGGGTAAGGTCTAAAAGGATGGTGGCAAGCTACAGAAGCAGAACACAGGAACAGGTCAAGACTCCCCTGGAGCAGAGAAGGGCCTTGCAGCAAGCTGTGTTTGGAGGATGGGAATTAGAGCTAGAAGAGCCCCAGGGCTAGAGTGCTGTCCTTGGGAGTGCCTTGGGTTTTCTCTGGTGAGCAACTGGAGATTCCACCTTCAGTGAGGATGTGCCTGCTCTGGCTCATCACCTCGGAGTGGGTTCAAAGACGACAGGTTTTCCTTTTTTAATTTTTAAATTTGATTTACTGTTTTAGCTCTTCCCTTGGGACGTGGCACTGTGAAAGCACACTGGACAGGATGTTTTGAGGCACTAGGAAGCTGCTAAGTTTTTCAGAGCCAGGAAACGACAGGATCCCCTTCCCATTGCAGAGAAGACACTGTGCTGGAGCCTGAGCAGGTGCACGTGGGGGCTGCAGGAAGAGAACAGAGGGAGGTAAGCTCTAGGAGTCCTGGCAGCAGTCTCTGAGGACCTGAATTCAAGCAGTGACAGGTCTTCTGTGGAGATGTACAGGAGGGAGCTATTTTGGGGACAGGATCCCCAGGACTAGGTGACAGATTGGCTGTGGGGAGGAGAGGGAGGTGAGGTGCGTGCTGCTGGGTTTCTGGCTGGGGTTAGATGGTGCGTGGAGATAGGGAGATTCCAGGAGGGTGGGGTCTGGCACATAGCCGCCGTACACTGACAGCATTAACATGTATGTGTGTCAAGTGTGATCAGAGCCCCTGCTCCACTCCTGGCTCTCGAGCATGGCCATTTAACAGCGAGCACTCCAGCCGTGGCTAGCGGGGATGGCTCTGGGCTCAGGTCCAGGGTGGCAGGGTGGCTCTGACGGAGCCTCTGGCCCTGTCTGTGACTCTGAGTCCAGAGAGATCATCTCAGGACCTTCCAGACAGAGGTTGTGTTTTGGCAGCCCACTGAGACCCCCTGCTCTTAAAGGAGAAAAACAATTTATTTTTAAATCTTTCTGGAGTTTTGGGTTTCCTTTTAGTCCCAAATGGCCTTTTAAGCTTCTGGCTCCTATATTTAACCTATTTAATGAGATTTCTTTTCCAGTAATTCCTGAAACTGGTAATCTCTAATTGGGTCAAATTCTCTACCCACAAGCCAGCGATGCTATTTTTAGCACAAATCCTCAGGCTGAAGCTCCTTGGGCCTTTCAAGTGCAGCTGTCAGCGCCAACTCTCACCACACTCCGCTCTCCAGAGCCAGACCTAATTTTCCATATTTTCCCTGTTCACTTCAGGACAAGCCTGCCCACCCAGCCCTCTACCCTCCTCCCCACCTCCCCATCTGCAGCTCCGGGGTGGTTTACACAAATCCATTTAGCGCTCATCAGCTTAGGTCTCCAGGGTCACTATAAATAAATCGGGTCCTTCCTGGTGGCTTTGGGGAAATACCTAGGCTCTAGTGAAGAGTAATCACCTGGGTGCAGGCAGGCAGGGGCACGTACTGACCCCAACAGTTGTTAGGGGGATTTAGAGAATCCCTTCCTGCTGGATTCTCTAAATCCTGGCTGGTCTTAGGATGTTCCTGTTCTGCCCTCCACTCTCCTAGATGCCTCCTGGTGGGAGAGGCCCTTCTTTCTTTGGATCCATGAGGGTCTGGTAACCTCAGAGGTTTCCTGGTTCCTGCCCTCCTGTTCCCAGGTCAAGTGCAGGACTGTGATCTCCTGGGAGCAGAGTGGGGCTCTTTTGTAACCCCAGAAATCACACAGGATGCCTCAGTGAAATACAAGGACATTTCTTACAGGGGCTTCTGCTGAGAAGATCTTGACTCTCCTATTCTTTGAAGAATACACATCTCATTTCATGTGGGGGAAGGGACAAGGAAGTCACTGCCCACAGGTAGAGCCAGTGTGCTATGGATGCCCAGCTTCTGGAGTCTCCCTGCCCTTTGCAATCCCATGGCAATTTGTGACTAGCAAATACCAGTTCCCTTTCCTTCTAAGCAAGGATGTTGACAGAGGAGGGCAAAGTGGGACCTCCTGGGGTTTGATGCCTTCTGTCCAAGCTCTTTGTCTAAAGTCTCCATCTTTACAAGGCGAAATGTACCTTTCCCACAATGAGATCCTATTCTAGAAGGATCTGTTTTTCTTCTTGCACTTGCAGAACACCAAAAAGGAGGAAACCTGGCACAGCATCAAACGTGCCTTCCAAGTTTTGAGTCTTGAGTTCTAGTTTGCCCACTTGCAGAACATGTGACCTGCTACGGATTCCCACAAATAAACATACCCTATCCTTTTCTGGGCCAGCCTCTCTGTGAGGGTGATTTCATGTGTCATCTTGGCTGAACCACAGTGCCTAGAAAGGGAGCCTGATATTATTTTGAATCTACATCTACAAGGGTGATTTGGGGGTGGAATTTACATTCACACCAGCGGCTTCTGAGTCAAACAGATCATTCTCTGTAATGTGACTAGTCCTCATTCAATTTGTTAAGCCTCTTCAATCAGCTAAGCCTGGATAGAAAAGGCAAAAAAAGACTGGCCTTCATCCAGGAATAAAGACCTCTCTAGCCATCAGACTTGTACTATAGTATAAGCTCTTCTCCGGGTCTCTAGCTGCCCATCAGGTCTGCAGATTCTGAACTTAACAGCCTCCATTGTTGCATGAGCTGAATATGCCTTTCTTCATGAACATACTACCTTTCTCTCTCCCCCATCTCTCTCTCTCTCCCTTTCCTCCCCCCTCCCCTCTTTCTAGGCAATACACATATTCTGTTGCTTCTGTTTCTCTGGAAAGTCCTGACTATACTCCTTCTTCCAGTGAACTTCAGATAGCACTGCATTCTGGCTTTCTTAAGAGGGTAGGCAGGTTTGGAAGGAAGCAGGGCAGGTGCGGATTGGATACAAATGATCTGGGCTGCATTCATCAGGGGAGGAGCCTGGAGACAGCTGCTTCTGGTCTCCAATTCTACAGTCTAGGACCTTCCTGTACTGCCGGCCTACCGAAAACATACCCCATGAGGACATGTTGTAAAAACTAGTCACCTTTTGTGAAATTGGCAATCACCCTCAAAGTAATCTGGACCAATGACAGAAGGCCATGACCCCTGAGGGTAAGCTGCTGGGACCACATTAGGACAGACCTGGACAACAGTAGCCAGCAAAACCTCTGGGAGAGTAATACCCATCACCCCTAGGATATGCCAAAGAGCTAAGGGGGGATTAGCAAAGATGGAGCATGTACTATCCACCATGCCTACCACACAGGAGCTGGCCTTTGCTGTTAGGAAAGAGGGGAGTGATGATCTAAGGTTCCCAGTACACTTCGATGACTCTAACTGCCTTTGAATTGGGCCGAAATAGATGTAATAAAAATGCAGGATTTGGATGCACTGCTAGCTTTGGGCCTTATGGGGTGTGTGATGTACATTCAGAAAGATGGCTCTTCCTTAGGAAAATCTGAGTTAGCATGTGTAGGTGTCTGGAGTGCCTCACTGTCTCTATCTGAGAGCATGAGCAGGGTGGGACAGACAGGCCACAGTACTGTGTATGGATAACAAGGGAGGCTGAAGTTTGTGCTGCATGGCTGAGAAGCTAGGAAATCAGCTGGTCTGAAAAGAAGATGGAAGAGTTATGGGGCAGTGTGTGGGAGATTTCACAGTGGGGCCTAGGGAGTCATGACAAGTGACATCTAGGGCATTGGAGAGGAGATGGAGACTCCTTCGTCCCCTTCAGTTTTCTCTTGGGCTCCTGGATTGTATTTAAGAACAACGAAAACCATATCCATTTGAGATTTCCATGGACATAGGGACAATCACTAGACTGAAATATAAGGAAATGCTCCAGATATGGTGATTTTAAACTTTTAGGCAGAGAACGATAAGTCTTGAAGGAATGGCGGGAACAGTGGATCCTAGGCTAGTGTGGAGCTCTGCCCTCTGAGCAGAACAACCCTCCGATGATCTGCAAGAGACCTTTCTACACTGCCCTACTACCTGCATGAGGTTCTGGCCTAGCTGTAGTTAGTTATCCTGTGCTTGAGTATGGAGGGGGTGAGAGGTTAGCTAAAGTATGGACTCCATGCATTGCAGCCATGGGAAAGCCATCATCCACGCTGGGGGAGACTTTGTAGTGGCGCAGTGTGGGGTCACCCATGTTCCTGTAGGCAAGCCCAATAAATTCACTACCAACCGGAGTGTGTGAGGGACTGTTGTTTCTTTGGTCTGAAACTGGTGCCCTATCACAGTGAATAGGTGCTTATTGGTGTCTCCCGTGGAAGGATCATGAAATAGCTAACAAGTTCTAGGATACACTAAAGACAACCTGAATGTCCAACAGCCACTTTTCCCTCTTTCCGTGACACAGGGAACCCCACAAGACACCGATGCTTGAAGTGGCTGAATCAATGAGCCCAGGTCTTGCCTGCTGAGCTCTGTGATGTCTGCTGCTCGTTACCCACGCCTCCTTGTGCAGCTGCAGCCCTGCCTGGAGTGCTGGAACACTTTATTTTCAGTTCCAGCTATCTGGGCACGGTCCCCAGGCCCAGGAGCAAAGAAAGAAGAGCCCACACCTCCCACCTGCTCGTGTGGTCACATCCAAGCCTGGCAGGTGGCAGTGGGAGCCCCATCTGTAGCATTTCTAGGCTCTGGAGTTCTGGAATGGACACAGCTGTGACCAGCCCAGACCTTCAGTTACAAGAGCTATCCCTTTTCTGTTTTGGATTAGGACAGCCTGAGGCTTTTTGTCCTTTTGAATGGAAGAGTCCTAAACAGATGCATGAGATGGTTTCTGATGGTCGTCAAGTGAAGCAGAAATCCTTTTCCTATGTCTGGCTGCTCCAAGGAAGCACATGGAAAAGACTGAAAGTGAAGGAGACACGGTGTGTGCAGTGTCTGAAGCTGGGGGTAACGGGATGGAGGCAGCAAGCCAGGACCTGTCCTCATCCATGCTTTGTTGGTATAACAAATGTTGCCCAAGGATGGGGACTTTATAAACAAAAGGGGGTGATTTGATTCACAGTTCTGAAAGCTGAGAATCTAAGAACACAATGTCAGACTCTGCTCGGCTTCTGGAGGAGGCCTCATGCAGAATTACACACGGGCATAAAGTGGAAGACGGGATGGGCCAGGGGTGCACAACTGCTAACTCTCCCTGCAGTCCACTTATGAGGACTTCATCCCCTTGACCCACACATCTCCCACTAGAACCCTCCTCTGAATGCTGCCACGTGGACTAATTAAGCCCTAACATGAATTTTGGTGAAGACAAACCATATTGGACTCACAGCATGGATCAGCTTGCTCAAGCACATCAAAAGCTTTGATTGCTCCACTATTATGAGACCTTCATATGTGCATTTGATCACTTAAAAATGAGCACAGAAATATTAACTCTACTGAGCATCCTATAGTCACAGGGCTGGCAACCCCTATCCTTGTGTTGGCAGTGGCCCAAAGACTATTAAAGTAGATACTAATCTCCCTACCTACAGGTTCACAGGGAAACTTGGTCTCCAAATATGGAGTGGGAATAAACCATGGTATACGGTCTTCCAAATGCTGATCCCTGACTGCAATCCATGGAAATCAGTGAGCTAAAGCAGGACCGTGTGAGTTTTCTGGCTACTAGGGCCACTGTCTAGACGGCTGAATCAAGAGTTTGAGTGATCCACTTGTGTGTATATAGAGCACTGAATTGGTAATGCAAAATCATCTTTATTTTATGCATAGGAAGGGTAGTCGGTGTGACTGTGGCTCCTTCTTCCCACATTCTGCCAAGGAAATTAAATCCACAATTCACAGTCAGAACACAGACAGGATGAATAGCTTGCTTAAAGTCACACAGCTGGCACGGGTGTCCCTGAGATGTTAGCTCAGGCATTCACATTCTTTTAGCCGTGATGTCTCAAGACCTGCTAGGGTAGACATGAACCAGGACTGGGCCAGATGGGCTGAGACTTCAGGCCAGACCCACTCTGCATCACCTGAATGATCCTATCCTATGCATTCTCGAAACATTGATACAAAAAACACATGGGAAGGCTCTGTAACAGCAACCAGCAGACGACGGCCAGTGACATTCTTCCGTATGCATGGAAGAAGAGACTGTGCCTGAAATCCACCCATTGGACAAAAGTGCTCAAAATGTACCACGAGTTTTTAAATTAAATTTAGTTATTTATTAGGGAGAGACTGGGGTGGATGATGGAGAGGAGAGATGCTGTGGGGACTGGTAACTGACCAAGATTCTGGCTTCTCGGACATATATACATATCTATGGCTAGCCAGGCTGCCCCTCTAGTTGTTGACATCTTTAGGAGTGGCAGATACTCCATAGGAGATTAGAGTTTCTATTTGTGACCCTGCTAGGGAAGATTTGTTCTAGGCCTTTCTCTGGACTTTCTAGTAGATCCTTGGCTTCTGACAGTGTCATTCATGGTACTCTGTCTGTGTGTGAAACTGCCCAGACTTCCTCCTTTGATAAGGACAGCAGTCATATGGAAGGAACACACCACCCCAGCTCCCGCTGTATTATAGTTAACCTCCCTGTTTGTCTGTGGCTGTTGACTGTCCACTGAAGCCCTTCTTCCAGCCTGGCACATGATGTGAGAGCATTAGCACAGTAGTGTACAATCCCATACTGACAACAGCAATTATGGGCTTTTGTGTCGTCTAAGGGTTTTCAACAGTGCTTGAAGGAACCCCATGCTCCCTCTAGACTGTGAGACTGAGCCAGCAACTGAACATCTCTGGAGTCTGGTTCTTCACCAACAAAACAAAGGTGGCAAATGCTGTTTTCCAAGATACTAAGTAAGGTATGACAGACAGACATAAGAAGAAGGGTAGCTGTGGCAGTGAGCAAAAGGGTCATGGTATGACCCACCCTTTTTCCAAACCCGAATGAATATAGGTTCCTCCAGGTTCTCTTGAAAGCAGTTGATGCTGACTCAAAAAAAAAAAACAAAA
>LOEQ01004096.1:256481-275696 GCA_001685075.1 Bramus lutescens
TGACCTGTGGTGGGGGTGCTGTACAAGGTGGGGGCTGCCTGTGGATTTGCCACTAACTGTGCATTGGGCTGTGTGGGGATTCAGTTTCTTCTCTGGAATGGCAAAGATCCCATAAACTAAAGTGAGAGAAAATGCAGAGCCAGCTCACGCCTCACACGTCCTTGTGGCCCAGGCTGCCTGCAGGACTCTTCTGCCCTGACAGACAGTTTGAATGATGCCTTGGCTTGCTACTTGCTGCAGGGCAGCCCGGAACACCACAGGTTGACAGCTGGGGCAAATTCAATGGACAGGTTTGCATACTAAATAGGGATGCGGATAGATATGGGGACTACAGGATGACAGAGGGTCACTCAACCCCATCTAGGGGTCAGAAAAGCCTCCAGGTCATGGCTGCAGCTAGGGGAGCAGTCCTGAGAATGCGAGCTGCCTAGAGCCATATGCTGCACACGCGCCAGGACATGCATTGTGTCTTTGGTGCTCTCTGTATGAGGGGACACTGGGAGGTAGGCCCGGGCCAGGTCAGCCTCCAGCATGATGACGTTTTAGCTCTTTCCAGAGCATAAGATGTCAGGAGGGTTTTTTGAGAGAGTGGTTCCAATTAGCATAGGATATACTGGTGGTGAGGGTGGATAGAGATGGAAGGCCCAGAGCCCCAAGGGACAGAAATTGCTGAGACGAGGGGCAAGAGGGGACTCACAGCCTCTGGCCTTGATGGGGCTGCCTGTGGCATAGGGGGAGAGGCAAGTACCTGGAAATGTGGGATAATGATGGCAGGTTGGGATAGGTCCTTTCTTCAGGATGGTGGGATGAGGGGGTGGCCCAGGCCAGGGCTTTCCCAGGTGTTACTATAGTGACTTCCCAGCATCTGTCCTGTGCCCATCAGCTCTGATGATTTTTGCCATCTCTTTGGGGCACTGGGTTTTCAGCAGCAAGTGCTTCACCTCTGGGCAGGGGGGCGTGGCTTGTCACTGCCTAGCTGCTGTTATTGTCTTGCTGAGAGATGTTGCTGAGTGCCCTCCTCAGTCTCCCCATCAAGTTACCCTTTTCTGTATTCTTTGTCCCTGTACTCTTGGGCGGGGTACTTCCTCCCTTATCTGGGGAGCAGGGAATTTACCTTCCAAAGTGCAGGCTAGCCGTGGGTGGCTGGGAATGTTGCCAGTGTCTGCTGTCCCCCATCCTGTTTTACTTAGCCATTGATTTCTGTCAGTATGACTCTTTTTACACTTGGCTGGCAACTAACTCGGTACCATCTGCTTCCGAGTTAAGCTGAACACAAGTTCATCCCGATACCTCTGACTCTAGTGTGTCACCCCAACTCTTTTGCTGAGACATAACCCCCTCCTGTACTGAGAGCTGGCTCTGGTGATGTTTTGAGCATGCTGGGCAAGCATATGGAGATGCTGCTCCTGGTCTCTTTCTTGGAAAGTGGTGCATGTGTGGAATGTTCGAGCAATCCTGGGTCACTGGGAGATCCTTCTGCTTTGGGTTCTGCCTGTCCGGGACCATAGAGGGGCCATGAACTGATTTGCAGCTGGTCCTCTGGGCTTGATGCCAGTCTGCCCTGCACCTTGATGGGGAGGTGAGTGATTCCTTGCTGCTAGTTTGCTTCTGATTTCTGTGAGGTGGACACTGGTTTGGATGTAGGGTCTGCCTCCAACACTGGGGCATCATTCAGGCAGGGGACAGTGCAGGGAATTGTGCATGTGTTGTCGTCCCTGGGAAGCCCTGTTTTCTTCCTTGCCCTTATTGTTTCTGACTGAAGAACGGGGTCAGTGGCACAGAATGAGCTGGGGATGCAAGGACAATGTGGAGCAGTTATTGGCACTGGCCCTGTTCCCACAGACCCTGTTAGCTCTTCCGTGCCATGCACGAATGTCTGCCTGACAGGGTGGGATTCATGAGGGATATTGATGACATTCTGTGAGATTAGCATGATCATTGTGTGTGGTATGGAGTGTGCATGTGTGTATGGCGAGATTGGGGCTTTTGGAAGCATGAGACTAGTTGCGAGGCCTTGAGCACTGCACCCACCCTTGCCATACCCACTCCTGAAAGAGCTGTGGAGCCCAGCGTCAAAACTCAGAGTCTTAGAAGGGATCAGGAGAGAAACAGTTACAGCTGAAAAGGAGAAATAATTTAAAGGGGTACACATGACTGGGAGGAAGGCCAGAGAGAATACACAAAGACCGTGGTCAGTGGCAGCGGTAGGCCAGGATGCCATCAGGAGTATGGAGGTAGAATGGGAGCTGGGCCATCCGGTAGCCTGTGGCTCCTCGGTCTCTGGTCAGCTCATGATGACCCTAAACCATCTTCCTTTTACCATTATGAGCAGGCACTCAGCCACATTGTCAGCTTCATGTACTGGAGAATGTGTTCCTGCTTTGGCCGGAAGTTGAGAGAGCTTCTTGGGGAGAATTGAGAATCATTACCCCATGGATAACATGGGTGGTGGGTTTGCGTTATTGAATGCTTTTGTAGCAGGAGTTCAAGGGTTAGCTAGGTGGGGCAGACCTGGGCAGGTGAGAGGTATTTATCGGATGTCCCTTACTCTTTCTTAGGGGTCACCCCCCACAAACCCTTCTCCACAGTGTCTGTGGGGGACAGGCTAGTTTGATCCGTTGACCTCTTTCCCTTGGAGGAGCTCACAGGAGCATGTCATCTTGTAGAATTTCATCTTCACCGAGGACGCAGCCTTTTTAGATGTCCTCAGGGTTAGCTGGATATACTTCTTTTCTGAAATGGGCAGACTTTTAGCTAGTGGACATGGAGAAGGGAGCTTCTCACTTCTGACCAGGGATACTGATAAGCGGGGGGCTCCCAGGGCTACCCATGTGCTTTGTGGAGATGGGCAGCCAGCCTGTCTAACAGCCCCCACAGCTTCCCACTTCATATACAAGGGCTCTAGTGCACGTGGGGACGAAGGGCTGGTTCATGAGGCCTAGTGCACTGACAGGTGAATGCACCGGTTCTTACCTCTTCCATCCGCTCCCAATCACACCCTCAATCTGGGCCCACACGTTCTCAGCGGATGTCATGGGAGGAAAGAAGATCAGACATGGGCAGATCTCAGCAGGGATGCTTTAGCTGTAGTTTTTACTTTAAGGGGTGTGTCTGCCTGACTTTCATTTCCTTTAAAAGGTAGAAGTAGCTTCTTGTTCAGGCCCTTCTCTGGTGCTCACCAGCTCAGCTGTTAGCCTGGCTCATTCCTCCGGCCTTGGCTTATTGCAGACCGCCATACTGTCCAGGGACTGGTCAGATCTTCCATTAGTGCCCAGCATGCTATGTTGTCCTGAAAGATGCCCACCTGCCAGATCTCTTAACCCTCAGCCTTGGCTTTTTTTCTGTGTTGAGGGCAAGGGGAGGGAGAGGCTGTACCATTGATATCTCCATGTGGCCCTGAGCATCTCATACAGGGTCACCTGTGATGTCCAACCCAGTATGTGCTGAGGGTCCAGATGTCCTGTCTGCCCAGTGTCCAGATCTAGAGATGTGACTGTAGCCCTGAGCTGGGTGTCTAGTTTTGCTTTTGGGACTCGGTGTCTGGTAGCTTTAGAAGGTTTGATAAATAGTGGCAGGCCTTGCTTATGGTTCTGTAAGCCCTACAAACAGCAGGCCTGGATCTTAGACTGAAGTAACCATTGGTTCCCCCAGTATGTGTTTTCCAGAGAACTCTACTGCCCTCTCTGGGAGGTGCTGGCACTAGTTGTCCTTGCTGTTCGTGTCAGGTGACTTCACATGCTCTGCACATATTCTGCTCTTTGGCTGTGGTCTCTGTCTTCAAACCCCTGGAGCACCACCTGCTTGAACAATCGCCCAGTGTACTACTTAACAACAGTGAGACAACTGGAATAGCCTGTAGCGCTCAGTACGTGGTCCAGTCAGTGGGTCCAGTTATGCCAAGAGGAAGTAACACACAGCGGGGTGAGGGTTGAGGTTAGCGAATGAGGACAAGGAGGGACTCACTCGTTCACATCCTTAGCGCGTTCCATGATGTCTGGGTCACAGTGAGACCCTTTGGGGTCACGTGGTAAAGTCAGGGTCACAGGGAATGCTCTCTTTGATGTGTTCCTAGGGTACAGGTGACCACTACTGGTTTAAATGACTTTGAGATGCAAAATCTTATTTATGACAGATAGGATTCATGAAGTTAGAGGTGGGTACCAAACCAGAAGGGATCTAGTGTTCAATGACAAAGCCTGGAGTGTCAGTAGTCACAGGATGATGGCAAAAGCAAATTAGAGAACTTGCCTGGCCACACTCTCACCATCACCTTCGTAGATGCGACCCCCGGAAGGTCCCTGCAGCAAACCTCTGAATTAATGGTTGCTTCCATTGCTTGAGCTTAGGCTCGAGTTTCCATCAGTGAAGGCTTTTGCAGGAAACACCTTGGCTTCAGTCTTGCCCGTGCTTGCACATCAAGTCAAGGTTAAGGCCACTCGTGAGACCCGGGTGCTTTGTTAAGAGAGTTCCCAGGTCTGGTCCCTGTTTCAGTTTACTTTAAAAGAGGTCATCTCACACAACCTGAGTTTAAAGATGCCCGGATCCCTGTCTGATGCCCCAATCTGTCCCCTATGGTTTCCCAGGCTGGATCTCCCACTTATTCCCAGTCAGCATTTGGGAGTGTCAGGGCCTGGCAGTTCTTGTCCCAAGGTTGTCTGAGGCCCACTCCTGGTTAGGACATCTCCCCAATCTCTCCTAGCAGCTGTCAGGAGGTACTTGCTCCCACTTTTGCTGTGCTTACTGACCTTGCTATCCATGTGTAGAGTGTGGCGCAGCCACGTCCCGACATTTTGGGGATAATCTCTGAGGAGCAGGAACACTCCAAGTCTGCGTTCCCCTCCTCCCTCATGGAGAAGTGGGAACGCCTCATTGAAGTTCCACACCTTGGCTGCCAATAGACCCACATTTCCTCAGCTTAGATGAGTGTCCCCTGTTCTGGGAGGCTACCATGATGTGACTCATGACAAACACCTCTGTCCAACTCTGACAGGCAGGGGGTAGAGACCTTCAGGAGGAAGTACTCACAGCTGATGTCTGGTGTCTGAGCTGAGTTCTTTGGCCATGGCCAATCTCTGTGAAGTCTTCTGTTCCTGTGGGGTCTTGACTAGAACTGGGTCAGGGCCACAAGCTAAGTTCCTGTGATTCTATTTAACCAAACAAGTAGCGTCCTTCTGGCCTTCAGAGAAGGCCTAAGAGTCTGGGCTCCCCGCGGGACCCTCCTCAGCCTGGCGGGCGTGGTGGAAGGGGTTGTTTACAGAGCGGGGCCTCCTCTGCTTCTACTACAGTTTACTCTGTGCCCGAATCAATGACTCGAGTTTTATTTTTGTCTCCTTACCTCCTCTGAATCTTTCTAGGGTGTTCCATGTAGTGTTGAAAGCAGCCATTTCATATTCTTATGTTGTAGGTGTGTTGTTTGCACGGGACTGTCATAACAGAGTGCCACAGAGTGGGGGATGATGGTTTATATAACAGAAATGTCTTTTCTTGTGGTGCTGGAGGCTGGGATCTACAATCTGGGTGGGGGCAGGGCTGGTTCTTCGGGATCTCTCACAGTCCTGCATCCTGGTCTCTTCTTATTGGCCAGGCTGGATCGGAGCTCACCCTAATGATCTCATTTTACTTTAATTACCTCTTTTAATAATCTGTTTCTAAATACAACTACATCCTGAGGTCTTCCAGGCTCAATGTTTTGACCTACAAAATTGGGAGGAAATAAAATTCAGCCGAGGGTATAGATGCCGTTCTCCCTCAATCCCATGACATGCTGTGGCATTGCTGTCTGTTGGGAGGGCAGAGGTGTGTTTCTGCCACGTGTGGCTCCTACGGTGTTTCACTGCAGGTCTGGGCAGGGCTTGAATGTCCCTGGGTGACTATGAATCTGGAGCTGGCTGAGGGGTTGACGGAGAGTCCCTTGGTGGCTTCCATGGTGACCGGGCCCTCCTGCCCCTGACTGGTCTGAACTCAACACTTTACCACTGTTGTCTCTCTACAGCTCGGTGCCAATGCCCTGCTCTTCGTGGGTGTGAACATGTATGGCGTCTTCGTGCGCATCTTGACGGAACGCTCACAGAGGAAGGCCTTTCTGCAGGCTCGAAGCTGCATCGAGGATCGACTGCGGCTGGAGGATGAGAACGAGAAGCAGGTCAGTGTGTCCAGTGTGAGGTGGTCCTTCGGTCACCTCTGTCTCTCTCTCAGCTGTGCTGAATTTCAGTATTATCTGATGAAGGGCAGTTGTGGCTGTAGGGTGCCTGCCTCTTCTCTTTGTGAGCCTCAGTCTACCCTTTAAGGGCAAGGTTGTAATGCTCAGTGTTTCATGGTGGTATCTGGGAAGAGAGGATGTGATGGGCAGACAGCCGGGGCTTGCTTCTCTGAAGCAGCTGAACTTGTAAGCTGTGGATGGCCATGGGGTGGCTTGTGGGCATCTCTTATCTTTCTGATGCGCCTGTAGTGTGATGAACCAGGCTTGGGAGGGTGAGATGGGTCCTGGGCACACCTCAGCTGAATATGAATGTGAGCTGGCCCTGACCCTTTGCTCTTAGGCATTCAGCTTCCTTCCTGTGAGACAGTGTAACTGTCACCCTATTTTGCAGATGAAATAGGCTAGGAGGGCACCCCACATCAGCTCCTTTATCTCTTGTGGTTTGTCACCTGTGTGTCCTTGTCTGGTAGAGGGAGGAAACTGAGCCCATTGGGTGAGTAAGAGTGACTCAAGGAAGCCTAGGAGTGAGGCTTGGTACACCATGGGTGCCTTTGCTAGAAGAATCCAGAATCTTATCTAGGCTTGGGGTTCACAGGCACTCTGTGTTCCTCTTGCTAAAGTCTCATAGTGGATGTTCAGGCTGTGGACAGAGTACTCACTTCTCAACCGTTTTTTCCTTCTTTATCAATAAAAGATATTATTATACCCACTGTTAATTTTAAAACATTTCTTCGAATGTCTAGATACTGTAATGCAATGTAGTATTTATAGAAAAGTTTGGATCTAATTGAAGAATAAATCACATAAGTATTTTTAGACTGTGTGTGCTAATGAGTGCGCGGACACATGCATGGGTGGGCATATGGAGGGTGGTATGTGTTTGTGTGCATGGGTGTGTCCATACCTGCAGAACACACCCATGTGGATGTCTGCATTTGCATTTGTACACATGGGTACATATGGATCTGTGGGAATGTCTGTATGTGAATATGTGTTTGCCTGTATATCCATGTGTAGGCATTTGTGCATGCATGTGTGTATGTCCATGTGCATACGTATATTGTTGTATATCATATGTGTGAATATGTGAATCAGACATCTTAACAGGTTTTTTTTCTTGGCTTCTAGAGTCATCATACTGGTATTGAGAGTTCCATGGTATTTTGTAAGAATTTCTTGAATGTGGCTTTTTTTTTTTTAACTTGGATACAGGATCTTGCTATGTAGCCCAAGCTAGCCTTGAGCTCTTCATCTCCCAGCCTTGGTCTCCCAGATGCTGGAAGCGTAGTCATGCACCACTGTGCCCAGCTTGCCCTTGGCTTTATTAGCTTCACAAGGTCAAGAAGTGAATCTTCAGGAAATCTTCTTGTCTCAGAGCTAGAAGTATCCTGCAGGGCTGGAGTAGCAGGCTTCAGTGTGGGCCATGCCCGTGTGTGTTTGTGAAGAAGCCCATGGCTGACTTTCATTTTCATCTGCTCAGTGTTTTCCTACGTCTTTGGCTTTTGTCTGATTTCATGTCTCTCTTATCTTCCCTGCATTTTCTATTGATCTCCTTGCTTATACCCTTGTTCCTTTTCTAGTTTTTCCTTAAGGCTATGGAGGTCATTTTATTTTTACTTATCTATAATTTAATTTTATTTTGATTAATATGTATTAATCAGGTATGCTGATTTAAGAGGTGCAGTGTGATATTTCAGCATGCACATGCAGTTTCACCGATCAACTCAGGACAGTTAACATTTCCTTCCTGGCCATTTTTTATCCCATAGTCCCTTGCACTCTTTTCTGCTAGTTTTTCTTAAAATGTGCAGTAGGTTGTGATAAAGCCACTCCACCATGCTGGGAACACCAGAATATACTCCTCGCTGTGCTTCGGCGCCTATTACCCAACCTTCATCTGTACCCCTGCTCCCACACTCTGGCCGTCGCTATTCTACACTGTGTTGGCTTGCTTTTAGCTTCTGTGTATGAGGGCGAACATACAGTATACAGTCTTCCTGTGTCTGGCACGGGTCTATTTAACTCAACCTCACGTCCTTTGGTTCCATTCATTTTGCAGATAGCATGATTGTGTCCTACTCCATGGCTGAATAATATATTCCTTATCCCTCCAGCCACTGGCAGTCACTGAGGCTGCTTTCCTGTGTTAGCTCTTGCGACTAGTGTCACTGCTTGAGTGTGTCACCTCTCTTGGTTTTGTAGCAGCCTCAGGATCAAGGCCGTTTGTAGCCCTATGGGTGAGGAAGGCAGATGAGGGGACATCCAGTCTCTATGGACTGGATGGTGGTGGTGGTAGATGCTTCTGCAACATCTGTAGGAAATGGTAGAAGATTGTTCAGAGGGTGTGAACTGGTGGAACCTCAGGGGAGGAGCGTAGGCAAAGCCAGCAGTGGGTCACTGCAGTGTATACGACTTATTAAGACCTCCTGTGTTCTCAGCTCAGAGTAGATCAGGAGGCTGAACTGTTCCTGCATGGCTGCTCAGGGAGGGTCTTGAGCCACACCAAGCATGAGGACCAGAAAGCCAAGGTCCCTGGCACAAGCAGGAGACACAGGTTAGGTAAGGGAGATCAGTGTCCCGGCAAGTTCTGGATGCACTGGGGTGAGCTACCAGGGACTTGGAGGTCTGATTTCTCTCTTCCCTTGGAAAGAGGCTGTAAGTGAGGGTGCCAAGCAGGGGGAAGCCTGGGCTCAGTTCTCGGAGCAGGTGCTGCACTCAGGAGACCCAGGCATGCGGCTTCCAGATGTGTGTCTGGTCCACCCTGGCCCTCTGGGTCCGTAAAGGGCGAGCAGTGGGCTGATCTAAGACACGAACCTCTACGTGACTCCTCCCCCATCACCATCCTCTCTCCATTTGTCCTAGGGACTCCTGGAGCAGACAGAAATCACTGAGACAGTAGGACCACACCCCAGCAGAATGCTCAGGGCTATGGTGCCTCATTCCGTTTACACTGTTTGCAGTTTGATGGCCTTGACCCTGTTGCCATAGCTGTTCTTGTCCAAGTACAGTTCTGTTCTGCTCTTCTGGCAGCATGTGTGGCCCCTACATCTTGCAAAAGCCTCTGAATGTCCCGGGTAATGGTACCATGTGAGAATGTTCCATTGACCACTGAGGTATTCGGTACCTCTTACAATGTGTTTTGGTCCCAACCTCATAAAGTAGTATTATTAACTACAACCACCGGAAACCTGTGCCCATTGTGGCAGGGCTGTACGGGCATCTAGTTATGCTTCTGCTGATGCCATCTAGCTTGACTCCTCACGTTATTTTAGGCTATGAGGCCTCCATCACCTGAATCAGCAGAACGTATTTCACTCTTGCTTTAAAGGGTGTAAGAAGATAGTTTATTTTGGGACAAAGATGAGTGACCAAGGTCAAGATGGGATTCACTATGGAGTGACCTGCTCCATCATGAGAGAGAGTACATGCACTGGTATTGCCAAAGGGCAACAAAGAGACATACATCAATGATTCAGCCAAAGCAGTTGTGGACTGTCATGTCAGTGGGCAACAGGCAAATGGGGAAGTCTTTCTAGAGGTTTCAGACATTCGTAGAGTACTTTTAGCTTTTGGGTTGATGGAAGGTAAGCTGCTAAACTTAGCAATACCTTCTGAGAGGTTTCCCTAACAATCATGAGTGTGTTAGTCCATACACAAGGTTAAAGGTAAGTTGCCGTTTATCTAAAGAACCTGGTAGTCCAGAGTAATTTTGGCTTTCATTCTGCAGCATTCCAGCTCCCTATCATAATGCTTTGTAGTCTTTATTTTTTAAATATTTATTTATTATGTATATAATATTCTGTTTGTGTGTATGTCTGCAGGCCAGACGAGGGCACCAGACTTCATTACAGATGGTTGTGAGCCACCATATGGTTGCTGGGAATTGAACTCAGGACCTTTGGAAGAGCAGGCAATGGCTCTTCCTGTAGTCTCTAACAGAGAAGCAGCATCTTTAGAAAGCTTCAGCCCCACATGAAAGAATGTGCTAAGAGCTATTCCTTCCTTCTCTGAATCCTCCTTGGGGCAAATGTGTGTGTGTGTGTGTGTGTGTGTGTGTGTGTGTGTGTGTGTGTGAGAGAGAGAGAGAGAGAGAATGCGCACATGCATGTACATGTGCATACATACATGTATGAGAGGGGGAGACAACATGTGTGTGAGAGTGCGTAAGTATGACTTTGTGCATGCACATGGGTGAGAGCATGTGTGTGTGTGGCTGCATTTGTGTGTGTGCATGCATGTATGAGAGAGATAGAGAGCATGTGTGTATGTGAGAGTATGTATGCATGAGTGTGTGTACATGTGTGTGAGAGCATATGTGTGTGAGAGAGTGTATGTATGAATGTGTGTGAGAGAGAACATGTGTGTATGTGTGAGTGTGTACATATGAGTGTGTGTGTGTGTGTGTGTGTGTGTGTGTGTGTAGTATGCCTGAGGTTTATTCTTTGGGGATGATTTCAGATGTAGTAAATGACCCATCTTCCTTAACCAACAAACTGGGACCAAAACAAGAGGAAGTCTTGTCCTGTGGGATCTGCGAGGAATAGGAAGCCTGCTGCACGTGTTCATCCTGTAGAGAAGACAGGAGTTAAATCCATCTAAAATTCAGAGCTGTCTGCAGAGTGGCCTCAGCCACATCAGCCTGTGGTGCTGCTTGATTAACCTAAGACCTGGGTCTCAGAGATTTTAAACAGCTCGGGGATGAGGGCAGAACCCTGGCCAAGCAGAGCATCTCTTACCTGAGGGAGCCGTGGCCACTCCCTTCCTCGTGTCACTTTTGGCTTGCTCATGTGTTCACAGAAGTGTGTGTTCACAGAGGACCGAGTTGAATTGCTTCAAGGCTAGAACAGAGGCGTCAAAGTTTATTCTTTGAAGTAGAAAATCTGAGAGAGATGGAGGAAGAAGAAAGACGCCCGTGAGGCCTGTGAGGACTGGAAAGGCGGTTACAGACAAAACAGCCAACCAAAATAGAAACCTGGGGCACACAGGGATCATTTGATGCCGGTGAGAACTTGAAAACTTCAATAGATAAAACAGGCCAATTCCTAGAAAAGCACCATTAACCAAAGGTGATCCTAGAAAGAGAGCTGAAACCCATGCAGCCATGAAAAATACCTATCAGAAATGTATATATTTATTGTTATATTGTCACATTCTGTTTTTCTTTCCTTGCAAGGCTGGGGATTGAACCCAGGACTGTACATGGCAGGGAAGTGCTCTCCCACTGAGCTGTACCCTAATCCTCAAATGAGTGCAGAGGTTTACAGATGAGTTCTCTGTATCAGCCGGGAAGCTAACAGCTGAAACTGGCCCTGGCAAGAGCGTGTTCTTTGGGATTAGCCCTTCCTGGTGATTACACTGGGCCAAGCTGGGAGGCTCAGCTAGGATAGGTGGGTTATGGGTGACTGTGGAAGCCTGTTTCTCTGTCTAGTTTTCATTAGGGATTCTTTAGGGGCCTTTGTGATTCTGGTTCCTTAGAAGACTGGGAAGGTGTTTATTGGCTTCTTGTCCTTTGTGGTATCCTTGTTAATACATGGGGTTCTAGGCAGGAGGCCAGTATGCTTATTGTTGGAGCGACCTGACTGTTAAGAGTCCTTTGTTCAACAGGAGCCACGGCACCTTGCCAATGGAACAGAGACTGGGGTGGTTGGCCTGCTTGGGTCAGCTTCAATTCCTCCTGTCTCATGGTCAGATGCTGGGCAGGGGAAGTGATCATTTCTGCCCTCCCTCCCTCCNTGCCTCCCTCCCTCCATCCCTCCTTCCCTTCCTTTCTTTCTCCCAACCCCAGACTTGTATAGTCAAGCAGGGTTGTGGTGGATACCTGCTCCAGCCTGGATGCTGCCTGTTTGTGTACACTGTGGCAGGCATGTTATATGGGGCTCTGCCAGACTCCTAGCTCTGTGATCAAGTCCACCCATGCTCTTTGTCCTCATTTGCTCCAGCATTTGGGCAGCAGAAGAAGCCATAGGGTCCATTGTCACTTGTTTGTTTTCTGTGGTGGTTCTTAGCACTGACAGGAAGGATTTTTGAGGTATATGTGGACCTTAGATTCCTGACTCAGCTATTTTGTTCCTCATCTGCTTTAAGTCTGCATGACAGTTGGTGATTTTGACCAATGTGCTATCCCTGGACAAGCTATCTATGCATGAGAGCCACTGATAGCATATTGTAGAACTCAGGTGTGTCTGGTGAGGAAGAGACTCTAGATCCCATGGACCTCCTGCCCTGTGGGCGAGAAATTGGGTCTGTTGTTTTGAGAGTGCCCGGTGATCTGGAGGGAATTGTCAGGTCTGTGGCTGCTGGCCTAGTGTCTGCTGCATGACTTGCAGAGACTGGGCAACCAGCTCCGGCTGTGTTCAGTACTTCTCTGAAGTAACTCGTGGAAGGAGCATGAGGTCGAGAGACTACTGGCAGGTAAGTAGGGTAACACAGCTTCTGGGAATGACTGCAATTTCACAAGGATTAGGAAAGAGCCAGAGAATTAGGAATGGGCTCTCTCCAGGCCTGAGGATAGCTACCTTCTAGCTGTGTCCTGCTGTGGCTGTCCATCTGTGTAAACAGCTTTGGTGTCTTAAGTTCTCAAATCTCTTCTAAGGACACCAGTCAGAGTAGAGGAGAACCCCACCCCAGTGACTTTGTTTTAACTTAATCATTCTTTTTCTTTTAAAAAAGAGAACTTTTTTATTTTTTTCATTTTTATTAGCGTTTATTACAAAATAATAGATTTCACTATGACATCTCGTACATGTATATGTTTTGATCATCTTTCGCCCCTATTACCAGCATCCCTTCCCAGTGCCCCAGTGTTCCCTTCCTGTCTCCAAACCCTCCTTCCACTTTCATATATTATCTTGATTGTTTCTTTTCCTTTAGTCATTATTGTTACCATATATACAAAGTATAAAAATTTAAACACAACCTTCTGATTCCATTGAGTGTTGTTCATATGTGTATGTGTTTAGGGTTGACCACTTGGTGTTGGGTAATCAGTTAGGGAGCTCATCCCCGGGAAATACTAGCTCTCCCTCTCTTGGCAGTCATTAACTGTCTGTAGCCCTTCCTCTGAGAGTAGGGTCTTGTGACATCCCCCCTTCCACGCTGGCATGCTAACTGGTGTTTTGTTCAGGTCTTGCTTAGATTGCCATATTGTTGAGTTTCATAGGTGCAGCTTCCCAATCCTATATAGAAGATAGAGGTTCTCAGCTTTGTAGAGCCTGATCTTCAAGTAAGATCAGGGTTGGGATTTTATCTATGCATATCGTGGGGGACACAGTTCCATCCATACTCTGCACCAAGAACAAGTCAAGTGCGTGATCCCAGAATGGGGAAAGGGTGGCTGTGAGCCTGCGTGGGTGTGTATTGGGTGGAGGGTACCCATCTTTCCCCCTCCAGAAAGCCAGGCACAAGGAGAAGCAGCAAGCCTAGGCTCCCATGGAGCTTGTGGAGCAGCAGCCTGGCCTGGAAATTGGCCTCTCTATCCCTCTTGTTCTGATCAGTGCTGCACAGCAGCCTGGGAGCAGAGCCCAAGCAGGCTCTCCATCCACTCTAGCTCGTAGTGGTTACGGGTAGTTCATTAGCTATCTCTGGCTTGGGATGCATCACATCTGGGGATAATTGCAGGTCGGGTGTAGTGGGTCCTCCTCTCAGCCAGATGTTGCACACCATCAGTGGTCATTCTAAGGGTGATCCATCCCCACCAGGGAAACTGGTCTTTCTCATCACTCTCATGACTGCAGAAAAGGTGAGTTTTTGGTGTCTCTTAGTATGGTTTCTACTACCCCCACATAATGACAGGCAGAGGTGGCATCTCTGGTCCTCACTAAGAAGTGGACTGTAAACAGATATGATGATAAGGAAGGAAGAGGGTTCTTTGTCTGGTTGCCTTTATCTCCTTCGTCCTCTCTGCTTTCAGATTCCATGTGCAAGCTGATGACCTCAGCAGTGAACCTGAGCATCAGGGTGAGGACAGTGGGAGACAGACCTTGAATTGTAGACAAGGGAGTCTGACCTGGGGTTAATGCAACAAGAAGGGATGGGCGTGGTTTCAGCTAGTAGGTTGAGTGGGGCATAACTGCCGAGGGTGCTCTCCAGGCCTGGGCAGTCTGGAGGGCACTGGCTGGTTGCTACAGCTATGAAGATGCTTCCACAAATGACCGGTTGTGGATCTCAGAAAGGCTCTAACTTCATCAGGGAGGAAAAAAGTCAATCCCGTTTGTAGGATGTATACGGTGTGTGGGCAGACCTTGAGCACATAAGTGGCCACTTGGCTCATGGGACTCCCTACATTGTGGTGGACAGAGGGCCAAGTGCCCAGCCCATGAAGTCACTGGAAGGGAAGACAGGCCGTGTTGTACTGCCGGCCTGTGGTGACAGGGAAGCTGTGTCCGGAGCCCATGTCCCTTATTTCTCTGCATCTAGTTCTTGCCACTAGCATCACCTTCCTTCCAGTTTCAAAGGAGCTTTGAGCTTACAGACTTGCCCTGGACCACAGCCTTGGCGTTTCTACCAGTCATAGCTGGAAACACAGGACAAGAGGCATCTGAAGGTCACTATCATCTCCTGGGTCTTCTTCCTGGTGCCTGCACAATCCACCCAGGAAGGCACTCTTGATCCCAGCTTCCCTACTGAGATGTAGCCACTGGTTCCCAAGGGCCCTTCTTGCTCCTCAGATGCCACTACTCAGTCAGAACCCTCCAGAAACGTGTAGCTATTTAAAGCACATTCAATTTGTTATCTTAACAAGGTAAATGGAACAATCGAGTTCTTGGTGTGTGGGAAAATTTATCAAGAAAAAGGATACTTTCTTTTAAATAATATCGCCTGAAGTTTAATTTAGTCAATTTTCTTTTTATTGAGATGGGGGTCTCATGCATGCTAGGCTCACCTTAAACTTACTATGTGGTTGAGGATAACCTTGAACTTGTGATCCTCCTGCCTCCACTTCCAGAGAGCTGGGATCAGAGGCCTGCAGCATTATGTGGTTATGAGGGTGGAACCCAGGTCTCTGTGGCTACTAGACAAGCCCTTTGCCCACTGAACGGCATCCCCAGGCCTCAGACAGTTTTAATAGACTAATTTAGTCTCACTGCACTTCACAAACCACTACAGTTGTTATTTGGTGAACTATGAAGATTAACTGAAAGTTGAAAACAATTAAATGGTTTCTTCAGCATTCATACAATTATTTTTGTTGCATAGAATTACGTCTCAATGCTGTAGGTTAATGTTATTTAATATGTTTATTATAACCTTACCCTTATGTATTAACTTATGTCTCAATGCTGTAGGTTAATGTTATTTAATATGTTTTTTATAACCTTAACCTTATGTATTAACTTATGTCTCAATGCTGTAGGTTAATGTTATTTAATATGTTTTTTATAACCTTAACCTTATGTATTAACTTATGTCTCAATGCTGTAGGTTAATGTTATTTAATATGTTTATTATAACCTTAACCTTATGTATTAACTTGACTTGACATGTGCATTAAGTATGAATTAAATTAGCCTCAGTAGTATTAGTATAGAATTATTATACAATTTAATTTTGGAAATTTTTTCTTCTCAAAATACCTTAGCAGTCACACCTATTCCAGTCCACCTGTCCCTCCACCAGATGTAGATACATAATGAATCTGCTTTCTGTCTTTATGGATTTAACTATTCTGGGCATTTCTTACAAATGGAGCCATATAGAATGTGACTCTTACCGGAGTGGGGGGGGGTGGAAATAAATGAGGCACAGTTTACACAACAATATTGGGAGGCAATTTGGCCCCTACAACCCTTTGTGAATGAGTGCTCACCCCCAGTGTGAGGTTTTCAAGGTATTTATAGTTGGTTATATCTTACTAGTACTACATTCCTTTTCATGGACCAAGTTCTACTCCTTTGTAAAGATGAACCAAATTTTAGTGGGGAGAGGATGGGAGGATAGATCACATCTTTACTTAATTTAATTAAAAAAATGAGATAGGGTCTCCCAAAGCTCAGGCTGGACTTGAACTCATATGTAACTGAGACTGACTTTAAACTCCTGATCCTCCTGCCTCAACCTCTTGAATGCTTGGATTGCAAGTGTGTGCCCCTATGCCTGGCCATTTCAGTTGTCCACTCACATCTGGCAAATAGTTGGGTTGTTTCCACGCTTTGGTTGTATTGTAAATAATAGTGCTATGCACATTGTTTAGACCTTTGTGTAGTCACACCTTGTTGTTTCTCTTGGGAAAGTGGTAGGAAAATTCTTGGGGTGGAATTTCTGGCCGTGTGCTAACTAGCATTTTGAGGAACTGCCAGATTCTTTTCGAGAGTGCCTGGCCATTTCCTGTTCCAACCAAGGAATACACCACTTTCTCCAAGCTAGATCTGGTTTGTCTCATTTTATTATCATGGGTGTTTTGCCTGTATGTGTGTATGTGCACCACGTATGTGCCTGGTGCCTGGAGAGGTCAGAAGAGCACATTGGCTGCCCTGGAACTATAGTTACAGATGATTGTGACCACCATGTGGATAGTAGAAACAGAATTCAGCTCCTCTGCCAGAGCCATGGGAGCTCTTTCCCACTGAGCTGTCTCTCCCGCCCTGTTTTAGTTTAGTGCTTTGTTTTGCTTTGTTGTCCTTTTAAAGCAGCTTTTAGATTCATGTGTAATCAAGACAGAAGACAGAGATCTTACGTGGTTTTTTCCCCTTATTTCCCAATGGCACTGTCTTACTGAACTAGTACAGTGTTACAGTGAAAACGTACCTTCAGCCACAGGCTCAAGGAGGACCCCTGTCATCGCCCCTCCAGAACCACACCACCCACATTCTCAAGCTGATGCCAGGAACCTATTCTCTATTTCTAAAAATTTGTAATATCATAAAAAAGGAAGCATCTGGTTTATGCATTCTTTTATACTGAACATAATTCTCTGGAAATTCATTCAGGTTGTTGATTGTATCAGTAGTTTATTGTGGTTTATTGCTAAGTGGTATTCCACAGTGTGGCTGTTATCACAGTGTGTTTAACCATTCTGTCTGTGAAGGACATCCTGGTAGCATCCAGTTTATGATGATTATAAATAAAGCTGTTTTGAACACCATGTATAAGTTTCATATGAGCATAAATATTAATTTCTCCGGCCTGGATGCCTAGAAATAGTGCTGAGGGATGTGGTATTTGCAAAAAAATTGAAATATATCAAAAACTGTTTTCCAAACTGGTTGGACCATAGAACTGGAAGGATTTCAAACTGATGGACTCTGAGATAACTCTAAATGGGCTGCATACTGGTCCTTCACTAGATGCATGACTTACAAATATTTTCTCTCAGACTGTGGCTTGTCTTCTCATCATCTCAAGAGATTTTTGTTTTGTTTTGCTAGTGAGCAAACATTTTACCTTTTGATAAGATTCAATTTATCATTTTTTTCCTGTTTTCTGGCCCATTCAAGTTCTTGACTCGATCAAAGTTTCTTTTCTTTTATTGCTCTAAGTCAAGTCTAAGAACACTGAGCTTAGCCCTGATTCCTGAAGGTTATCTCTGTTTTTCCAACAGATTTTCGGTTTCAGAATTAATAGATAAACCTGTGACATGTATTTCAAAGGTGATATTTAAACAAGGTATGAGGGCGCTTTCTTGGTTATGGGATGGCTGCTTTGCGGTCTATTGAAAACATTATCTTTTGGATTTTTGTAAAGATAATCTCGGTATATTTGTGAAGGTTCACTTCTAGGTCTTGGACTTTATTACATCATCGTCAGTATTCATCCTTTCCTGGACTTTATCTTGAATACTGTTTCTTTGTAGTAAGTCTTGGGATTGGGTAGACTAACTGAGTCCATCTCTTGGTCTTTTTTCAAATGTTAGCATTTACTTTCCTTTTGTCATCCCTACCAGTTGTGGAATGATCTCGCCTTTGTCTCCTGTAAACACCGCTCGGCTTTTGACAGCATTGGTACTGTCATCTAGAGAGAATTTGCATCCTTACAGGGTTGAGTCTTCCCTTCAGGAGTGAAGATTGTGACTCCATTTACTTAGCTCTTCTTTGATTCTTTACCCAGAGCCCTGATTTTTAGAATACAAACTTTACACCTTTTAAATTAGCTTTACATTGTGGGATTTTCCTTTTGAGTATTTGTAAATGGTGTGTGTGCATGTGTTCGTTGCCATTATGTGGAAGTGTGGGAGGTTCTTGAAGGGCGGTTTGCCTATGTGACTCTTTGACATTGGTTATTTGTCCTAGGTACATTTGTTCTGTTTTTATAGATGAGACCACCATATACTTGGTGCTCCTTCTATCCTGTGGCTCTTACCTCCCCATGCTGACTAGCTTGCCAGGTGTGACTTCAGATGCAAGTAATGAGAGTCACTGCCCCATTCCTTGTTTCAGTGGAAGCGTCTGAAGTTCTCCAATTGAGTGTAGTGTGAACTGTAGGCTTTCTGGGGCTTCCCTTTGTCAATATGAGGAAGTTCCTGGTTTCTCCTTTATAAAGATTTTCACGGCAGGTAAGAGCTACATTTCATTGTTTCCTTTATCAGTACTAATTGCTGCTATTTTCTTCCTTATCCCAATATAGCATTGATATTTCAGTACTGAACTAGCATCTCATTCTTGGATTAGATTTCATTTGGTAGGGAATGCAATTCATTTATGTGTTGGAAATTGCTCAAATCTTGGTAAGGATTCTTGCCATCTCTTTTTTATTTTTATCGTGTGCTTATGGCATGTGATGTGTGTGTGTATGTACTGCAAAAACCTGTGTGTGTGCATGTGGGGGCCAGAGATCAATGTGTTTTTTCCTCTATTGCTTTCCAATTTTGATTTTTATGTTTTAAAAAAGTAAATTATTAATTTCATTATTTTATCTTCAATTCCTTCCTTATCCCCTTCACCAGTATTTCCTTTTTTGTGTTTTTGTTTTTGTTTTGTATGACCTTTATTTATGGCTAGAATCCACTAATAAGAGAGTACATACCATATTCATCTTTTTGGGTATGGGTTACCTCACTTAGTATAGTGTTTTCTATTTCCATC
>LOEQ01004097.1:43041-60011 GCA_001685075.1 Bramus lutescens
GTGGTGCGGCTGTGGGGAGGCTCTGGCTAGACCACAGGCCTCTCAGTGCTCTGGCCAGGGATCTCTCGCTCTTTGCTCTTTCTCTTTCTCCCCCACCCTCCTAGTCAAGTTATTTTCAGATTCTTTAGACCTCGCCTGGTCTCTGACCTTTTCTTTATCCACCTATTAAGGAGGCAGAGCAATAGTGTGAAAACATGCCTTAAGGGCCATAATAGTTGGATAGAACTCCAATGATGGGGGTATAGCAAAGTGTTTTGCCCTTTCTATGGCCAGAGTCCCCACATTCTACATGTCCCACGAGAAAAGATTCATGGTGGGTATCCAGGGGGCCAGGGTAATTATATCCTCCCATGCCTGGATCACACTGTGGTCTGACAATTCCAGGCCTTCGGAAAGAAGCTTATATCTCAAGTGCCTTAAGCGCTGGGTCATTTTTGTATGAAGTTGCATTACCCATCGTGGGGTCCCACTCACCTTGAAGACCACTTGACAGTGGGACCAGTGCCCCACATTCTGGTGCCAGTTGCTAGGCTTCCTGAGCCTCCTCATTCCCCCAGAGAAAGGTGAGTGTGCTATCCGCCCATTCCACAGCGCCATAATGCCGAACAGTCAGACACGATAGGGAGACAACTCAAAGCAGGAACTCATTTTATTACTGTGAATGTCAGCTTCTGTATGTTAAGTGACATCTTGTGATATGGGGTTACCTCCATCCAATGAGAGGCAGCCAAACCCTCCCCTAGCTGGAGGGACGTCTGCCTAGTTTTTACTGTCTCATCCTCACTCAAACTCGAGCCAGGCTTTTTTCTCTTTTGGGCCTCAAGGCCCTGAGATGATAATTTTTGCCCAACAAATTGGTTGCTGCATTAGGAAGGTTGAGAACCACTACTTTGTCATCTTCAGTGTTGATCTAGTGGTCATCGGTTGGTTTTGTTTATTTCAGTCATTGAAGATTTTTGTTTCTCTGACTTCAAAGGATAACTCTGTTGTATATGCATATATGTATTCATAGTAATCTTGGTTGGTAGGTAATCTTTATGTGAAATACATCAGACATGCTATCTCCTGATTTTAGGTTTTTTTCTGAGAGGTCTGCTGTTCTGGTAGGTTTTTCATTAAATGTGACCTGTACTTCTGCCAGCTTTCAGTATTTATTTCCACAGATTTGCGATCTTTTATGCCTTCTTTTCTTTTTTCGTTTGTTTGTTTTGGTTTTGTTCTTAAGATTTTTTTATTTATTTGTTTGTTTTTCAAAATGGGTTTCTTTGTAACTTTGGAGCCTGTCCTGGAACTCTCACTCTGTAGTCCAGGCTGGTCTCAAACTCACAGAGATCCACCTGCCTCTGCCTCCCGTGTCCTGGGATTAAAGGTGTGGGCCACCACCACTGCTCTACTTTTATGTTTTTATTTTTTTTCCAATGGATTCTTTTTTTGTTGTTGTTGTTAATTTTTTTATTATTATTATTAAAAATTTCCACCTCCTGCCCCCACTGCTCTACTTTTAATGCCTTCAGTCTTTTCCCTCTTTTAGACTACAAATGCTTTGTTTTGGTCTCTTTTTGTTGTTGTTGTTTTTCTTTTGTTTATTTGTTTGATTTTCAAGACAGGGTTTCTCTGTGTAACAGCCCTAGCTGTCTAGTTTAGTCTCTTAACTATTTCTCTGAGGTGTTACATGTCGCAGTCGTTTTTGAAAATTGCTGTTGGAATGCACTTTCTTAGAAATTATTCTTCAACTTTGTCTTCAAGTCTTTATGCTTTCTGTCTTGAATGATTTTTATGCATATAAAAAGGTGTGTTTCTGTATCTATTGTTTTATTTAAATAGACAGAATTGGATAACACATGCTTGATTTTTGCATTTCCTTAATAAATTATAACTCATTTCTTTTAGTACCTGTAGGTTTCCTTTAGTCCTTTAATGCCTGTGTGCTGTATGTTAAATTATATGATTGTTCACATTGAGTAAGATTTGTTTTATTGATGAAAGCTTAAGTTTTTTACAATTACAAACAGTACAGTAGGAATTCTATGTAAACTTCTGAACTTCGTATACTTGTATTTGTTAATTCCTAAAAATACGATGTAAGAGAATGTTGGAAAATTTGATAGCTATCACCAGATTTCTTCCAAAAAGGTAGAAAATTTTGGTACAATGAGTATTTTTCCATGTTATAGCCCAGTGTGCCTTGAAATGTTAAAAATTGTTGTCAATGTATTATAGTTGTAAATATTGTAAGTTTGTTTTAAAGTAAATATAACTAGTTCAGTGAGGTTTCTAAAATGAATCTATTGCATATACTTTATTTATTTGTTTTTTTGAGAAGGGTTTCTCTGTAGCTGTGGAACCTGTCCTGGAACTAGCTCTTGTAGACCAGGCTGGCTTTGAACTCACAGAGACCTGCCTGTCTCTGCCTCCCAAGTGCTGGGATTAAAGTGTGTGCCACCAAGTAGGGATTAAAGCCCTACTGCATACACTTTTAATTCCAGTGGCGAGTTACATTTTTTTTGTAAATGTAATAGTTGGTTTGAAATAAAAATACTTTGTCCTTTCCAATTTCTGATTATACCAAGAAAGAAAGTAGATATATTTTGAGTCTCCTTTCATGAACAAGAGAAATTTGTGTAAAATGGTTCTGATTTCACTACCTAAATATTTCTCCTCTAATAATAATACAGATTCTGCTAACAAGTTAGGGTTTAATCAGTAAATTTACATAAATGTATATTAGGGTTATAATCTTAGGTATTACATGTCATTTAAATGAGAGTAGTTTCTAATCTAAAGTTTTAACTTACATACACACATAGAGACTTAAATTTTCAGATGCATTCTACAATGAAAATAAAATTTTAAACAGTTATAAATAGCTGTGTTTTAGGGGTCTTTGCAGTATGTAACCTACTCCCATGTGCAAAGTAATGGTTAAGTTGTGACTACGAAGAACTCTTTGTAATGTGCATGTGACATTGTCAATACATATGGGTTCTATATAGAGATTACATACGACACTTTCCATAAAGATATATTCTATAGATTGACAACGTCATGCTAAGAGTCTGGGGGAGGATTCAGTGTGGTCTCAAGTCAAACAGCGTACAAAACTCCAGGCTGTTACCATGTCGAATCCCAGCCTTCTGGGCTGATAAGTTGTGCATCCCTTTCTTTGAAGAAACTGGGTGTTTAACATTCCTGGTTCTCCCAATGCTTATCAGTGAGCACATCGACCTCCATGCCTCCTACACAATTGGACATGAGAGGTTTCATTGTGTCACTCAAATCTTTTTCTGGCAGAAGAAATGTAAACTTTGTGACTCTTCTAAGGAAAAAAGTAACTGTTGGTATCCAGCTTTCCTTCATAGGTTTTTGGAGTCTCCTTCCTTTTCCTTGCCTTCCCTTCCCCTTTTTCTCCAAGGCTGTCTTAGGTAGCAGAAAATGACCTTGCAGTACATACATACTGCAGGCAGTGTCCACTGGACCTCCTTCCATCTCGAGTGTTGGCATTGCAAATGTGACTCACCACTCTCAGCTATATTTGAAGGATTGATAGACGGTCCAAATCATAATGCTTTTACTCGGTATCAATGTTGATATAATTTAAAAGTTGGTAGTAAAAGAAATTTATATAGTCATGGGTTAGATGTCATTGTTCTCATGAATTATTTGTTGTTTTCAAAAATCAGTTTTTATACTTGAATGTGGACATTGGGTAGAGGCTTGGCATCATCTTGACATAGCACATTGTATTTATTATGTGTGTACATGTGCTTGAATGTATAATGGTTCTGTGTTTTTTTAACAATCAAACCAATGCAATAGAAAAGCAAAAGTTAAATCATATTCAGGATAACTTACAGGTTATAAGATTAATCCCTATGCTTTGTTTACTTTTTAGGTGAAGAGGAGAGGAATAGAAAGTATTCTCCTGAAGAAATCCAACAAAAAAGACAGGAAGCACTGGTTCGAAGAAAGGCCAAAGCACAGGCGTTGCCTGCTTTGCATTCAGCTTCCATTTCACTGCTTTGATGAAATTGGAATTAGACGGTTTCACAACTATTAATAACTATCTATGATAGGACTTTTTTTCTTGATTTCTCTGTGAGAAATTTAATGGTGACTAAAAGGCATGGGCTTCTACTTTATTATTTAATAAATCAGTGTTTACCATTATAAATTAAACTTTCTTGGAGATGTATGTGAATTATGTATAAGCTTTTGAAAAGTTATCAATTATGTGTCTACAGAGGGAAGTAGATGATAGCAACTGAGCATCAATAATAGACAGCTGTAAAGATTCTAACAGATTAAAATGACTGAACAGTGACTCTGCTATGTAGTGTTTTCAGTTACTTAAGGTTTATTTATACAGTACAATTTTTAATTAATTTTTCCATATTCTTAGTGACCTTGCTGAAAAGTAGGTAACGTCTATTTAATTTTTTAAAAAATTATTGTTTTCATTTGATAGCCCAAGATAGGTTTAAATTTTAATATTTCTGAATATGTGATTTAATTTGAAAACATGTCGCTGTTAGGAAAAACAGACTAGCGTTAAGTCTAGTTTAGCAAAAAAAAAAGAAAAGAAAATAGACTATGCAAAGTCATAAAACATCATTAACATTAGAATTGACAGAAACATATTGTCTGATCCAGTTCCTTTATCATATAGGTTAAATAGAACAATCCAAGTTGCTCTTTTTCTTTGTATTCATGTGTATTTGAGTTGGGGTCTTACTATGTGGTTCTAACTGGCCTTGAACTCTTGTTATGCAGATGACTGCAAACACAGTGATTCTGCCTCAGTCTCCCCTGGTGCTATGAGTACCACTATGCCTAGTTCATGATTTTCCTTTCAAAGTCACAGACAAACCTTTGTTTATGTTAGAATTGATTTTTCTGAACATATAAAGAATTACATTAATTGTTTCAATCTATTAGTACTTAAAATAATTTGAAGGGGCATTAACACTAAAATATAATCTAAAACACATTAAGGACTGCTTATTAACGGTGCTTATATATATTATTTTATAGAATTAACTGATCTTTCCAGGATTCCAAATTAGACTTTCTATTTTCAGTTTTCTTATTACTGTAATTTTCCTTCTAATCAATTATTTAACTTCACTGTATTTTCCCCTCTGTCACCCCTGCCTCCTTTTTGTCTTCTCAAATATAAGTCAGTAATATAAGCCTTAACTAGTGGGGAGGGTATATGACATTAAGGAGGCTTGTTTTTTTCTAAATGGCTTTTCGAAATTATGAAGAAAAGTTTAGCTATAAAGAGTACCCACCTTGGTAAGGTGTTCACTACTGTTCAGGTGTCTTTGAGCTGTGACAATCTGATAGTTATTAAGTGTGTATCATTTTTCTGATGATATATAAGTATATTTTAGTTGTTCTTATTTACCAAAGAGTATATGATAAAGACCTAAATAAATGCTGCAAGTTTTGATGCAAACAAGTGAAGACACTGCTTTTCTCATGAGCCTTCAGTCTGTTCTAAGTCTCTCTCTCTCTCTCTGCTCAAGTTCTCCTGTAACTTCTTTCTGTGGAATGCTTTAACTCGTTCTGCTGATCTTTTTACACTGGCCTGTTGCATCTGTTTTTTTGGAACACATACCTGAACTTCTTCAGTAGGAAGTCATCTCTTTCATGGAAACTATGAAAGCACTTCTAGATGGTGAATGTGTGCTCCTCCAGCAGGATAGCCCTGCCTTCACACGACTCTACTATCTTCATTCTTCAGTTGCTGTTGGATGCACTAGCATGTGAAGAGCTGCCTAGATTGCATGGGTTGGCGCTTTTCCAGTTTCAAGAGACATTATCCGCAAAAGTCAAAGGAGCAGCTGGTAGGCCTGGAAGCCGTATTCTTTTGCAGGCTTTTTTGCTGTTTTTGCTTCACAGAAAGTTTAGTTCAGCAAGACCATTGTTACAGAGTTTAGACAGATAACTGACTACAAGAACATGGGTTAGTTATTGCAGAAATAGATAGTTATGAACCACATTTTTTTCCTAACATACTTTTAAATTACAAAGAACAAGTACCTTTCTCTGCATCTGTATGCTTACTACTGATATGTGATGGCTACTAATTATATTCTGAATGATTTGTAGTCAGAATCTGTGAATTTTTTCTTGTTCCACTGAAATCATTGTAACTCTGAGTCATTCAGCTTTAGAGTTGGAAAATGTTTCTTGGAAAAGTTTAAATTTTATTTAACGTTTAATTGATCCAAGTGTTAAAGTGAATTTAAATTGTTCGAATTAGACAATGATTTTCAGCTTTTACCAGTGTGCTCATAAGCACTTGTGAATTCACAGAGCACCAGATGTCTTGTGGCCTCTCTTAGATGTCGTAAGTGAACATGCATAGGTGTTAATTGTAGAGTTTTGTCTTTTTAAAGTTCTTTGGGTAATAAATCTTAATTGGTGAGCTTCATTTAACATTGCTAAATGTTTTACTTACCGAATAGCTTTAAGCTTTCCTTTTAATTCTTCTCAATAGAATCATATAACACTTCTATTTTGTATGTGAGGGAAATCTAGTAAATAGATTAAATGACTTTCTTGAACTCAGTTAATAGTTTAATACCAGGTGTGATTAAAAAATTCCATACTCAAAATAAGGGCACTGTTGTATATCTTACAAGAGCAAACATTGTCTTGGGAGAGTGTAGGCAGAGGCTGCTCATTTGTTCCTGGCCACCCTGACCTGAAATACCACACAGAAACTGTATTAAAACACTGCTTGGCCAATCAGTTAAGCATATTGCTAGCTAGCTCTTATATCTTAAATTAATCCATTTCTATTAATCTCTCCATTGCCTGTGGTTGTGGTCTACTGGTAAGGTTCTGTCCAGCCTCTGTCTCCTGCAGCAGCTATGTGGCTTCTCCCTCACTCTACCTACTCTCTGTCCCTTCCAGCCTGGCTTACTTTGTTAAGCCATTGGCCAAAAGCAGCTTCTTTGCTATAACCAACGGCAATAAAACATACAGCGTACATCACCTCCCACATCAGGAGGTTATCTGAACTTACCAGTAAAGCTTTTGTGACAGAACACAAGCGCAGCAAGAAGTCAGTAGTCATTGGTTTTACTTTAAGTAAGCATTTCCTCAGGTGATGCAACACTATTGAACAACCTACACATCGTGAGTGAAAACCATAGGTAGTCACTTAGCAACATGGAAAATTGACATCTATAAAATATGAATTTGCACTTTGAGCTAGCCATTTCCTTTTTATTTTTTCTTCTTAAAACAGGTGCAGTAAAATTAGTCAAAGGCAAGGCTGGTTAATGTAAGGGGTTTTTGGTTTTGTTTGTAGTAAAATTTATTAAGGTAGAGCACAAATAAAAATCAAAACATCTAAATAGTTGAATTTCATGTTTTGGAAAGAATGTCTATTATGAGCCTAACCATGTCTTCGCTTAGCACAAGAGCCTATCAGAGAAAATGAGGGAAGACATCCTACCAGGGCTTTCATTTGCTTCTGGGGTTGGGGTTAATCTCTCCTTTCAAAGCCTTTTCCATGTGTTATGGTCAGTATTTATAGTGAGCTCAACTTGACCAGCAGGATGATTGTGGCGCCACACCCCTGGGCAGGGACCAGTGGTGCATCATCATCCACGAGTGTTTTCTGGTTTCTGACTGGTAATAAAAGGGTATTGGTTACAGCAACCTACAAACTCTTGTTACTATTTGTTTTTCATGGGCCTTTAAAAAAAAAAAAACACCTTTTTTCTTGAAATCTGGATTGCTATAGAACTGGTGCTAACACCCTCATTTATAGTAGTTAAAGTGTAACAATAGCCATGTAGTCAGCTCCATCTAACACTATGAGTGGCTGAACCTTGCAATAGAATTAATTATGTGTGCTCCAAAGGTGGGAGCCCACACCTGGAGCACACAATGCCCTTGAGACGGTTTCACTCCATGACTGCCGCTTCAGTGCACATCTCATAGTTCTGGCAGCTCCAGTATCCTAGCATCTTCATTTCATATCCTCACACATTGCCCTTGGGGGGCCTTATTACAAGGACATCAGCCCTGCCACATAGCATAGCCTCAGCAGCTCTCTGGAACCATAGTTAAAGACCATGGGTCCTCTCATTCCATCTTCTATGCTTGTAAAACTTCCATTATATGGATACTGTAGTCAGATTCTGCTGCCAGCTCAGTATGGGGCCTAGCCCCTGTGGATCACAATTGCACAGCTTTCCTGTTATACAGTAGTAGTATCAAGTGTGCCTTTAATGACACAGATAATTAACAGCTACTTTTTAACATTGCCTTGTGTATCAAGTTAAGCTAACACTCACCAAACTGCACACCTTGCTGTTTGTAGACCTAGATCAAACAATAAGTAGTAACCACATCACCAATTGACTACTATCCTGTCTTGAAATTTCTTTATCTTCCACCAAAATAATTACTCCTGTACTTCTGTATTCATTTTCATTAAAGTTTTTATGACCTTGGCAGAATGCATTTTGCAGAGAGAGTGGTCAGGATCGCACACAAATGGCCTTTAGCGCCCCCCCCCCTTTTTTTGAGACAGTAGTGTTTTTTTGTAGCTTTGGTTGGAGCCTGTCCTGGAACTAGCTCTTGTAGACCAGGCTGGCCTCAAATTCACAGAGTTCCACCTGCCTCTGCCACCCTAGTGCTAGCATTAAAGGCATGTGCCACCACCGCCCAGCTATATGGCCTTTAGCCCAATTTAAGATGGAGTCCTTGATCTCCGAACCTTGGTAAGCTGGGTCTCCACTGTCTTATGTTTCTTTTAACCTTTTGGTCTTCTAAACTCTCATCAGAATGGGCCATTAAGTAATGTAGACCATGGGAAGCCAGCTCCAAGATCTGCTCCAGGAAGAGAGAAAACCTCAGAGTAGCAGGACTTAGGAAAAATTCTTATCTGAGGCGCTTGCTACACTTTTCTATCTGAGGGGGAAATAAACAAACACAGTTTCTGCTGCTAACCTAAGAAAAAAGGAACAAGCACATGTTTTTCTGATGGTAACCTTTTTTACTTCAATTTAATTACTTTCTTGACAATCTCCTTACATACACACCTCTCTTAATTATCTCTTAAAAATCCTGTACTTTTCCCTGTTTGGTTTGGGTACCATATAAAGCTGACTTGGGGGACCAGCCTTCAGTCAGCACCAAGGTAAATAAGAAAATTCACAAATGCAGTGATAGCTTGGGAAAAAATTCTTATCTAGCTAAACGTTAGACTTCCATCTGAGGGTAAAAAAAAAGAAACGCAAGTGCTTTCTGATAGTAACTTTCTCTTCATCTTGAAAAAGATCCTCTGAAAAAAATCTCTTGCTCTCTCCCCCGCTCATCACTACTCCTTCACTCTCTGCCTGGCCACTCCTCTGCTGCCTCTGCTCTTCTCACAACGAAACTCAGGGTCACAATGACCAACCAGTGAGCAACTTTGGCTTTGCACGTAGTTGATGAGGGTTCCCAGACAATGAACAGCTGGCTGAACCTACATTGCTAGGAGAGACACTCTGTTATAGCAGGGAAAGTTCATTCAATAGGAGAGGTGGGTAACTGGCCTCACTGTATCCACAGTCAAGATGAAGACTGAATAAGAAATGGGACTAGCCTGTAAAATATCAAGAACCAGCCCCAGTGACCCACTTCCTGCAAGTCTACTTTCCCTAACAGTGCCACCAGTTGAGAGAATAGGTGTTGAAACTCATGAACCTGAGTGGATATTTCGCATTTAAGCCGGAGCAGCCTACCTGAAAGTCTTTGAAAAGTCCTCCCTACTGAAGTAGTAAAAAT
The DNA here is from genome assembly GCA_001685075.1 of Bramus lutescens. Taxonomy (NCBI): domain Eukaryota; kingdom Metazoa; phylum Chordata; class Mammalia; order Rodentia; family Cricetidae; genus Bramus; species Bramus lutescens. Next base: position 52,837 of record LOEQ01004097.1, read on the forward strand.
TAAGGTCTCTTATTTAGATAACAAATATTTAAAACTGGGATCTTTTTATACCTTGGAAGGGAAGTCTCCTAAAAATTGCTTTGTGAGGAATCTATCCATGTTTGCCACGTTGAACTAATATCTTTGTTGGTACATTTAAAAGAAACCATATTGTAAAATTTAAATGCTTGGTGAAATTTAAGAGCTAAGATGGCCAGGTATTCCATTTTTAACTCCTGTTGTTGGCAACATCAATCAACAGTATTTCAGTTTCCTGTTTACAGTAATATGATTCTGTAGAAAACAATACAATACAAACAGTTATAAAAATGATTGGGTTTTGTCATCAGAGGCTAGACAGTTTCATGATAGCCTTCTAATGAGAAAGCAGTAGTTCCTCTGCCCCAGGATCTAACACCTCATAAAGAGAAACCAATGATGTATCCTCAGCCTGAGGCTACAAGCTTAGGAACTCCTAGAGAGCTGCTAGTGTGAAACCACATTCAAAGACTGAGGGAATTGAAGACTGATGTTTTGTTGACTAATCCTGGATAGATTAGCTGAATATCACAGCAACTAAGCCACAAGCCACTGAAACTCCTATGAAGGACTCTTATTAATCAGCTACTTCTAAATGGGAAGACCCACCTTAAATGTGGGTGGCACCCTCTGGTAGCAGCCCATAGAAAAGGACATAGAAAAATGAAACTATGTTATACCTCCCTGCCTTCCCCATTACTAGCAGTCTATCCTCTTCCTACTCCATTCCCTTGCTGATATAAAAATAACTGCTTTGAGCAATGTATATAATGAAGACCAGTGGCTCTCCAGGAATACAGCCAGACCTATAGTTCCAGATTGAGACTGCTGAGACATCCAGCCCCATGGACTCACTGGTGTGAGATGGCAATTTTTGCATTACTTGAGTCTTGTCATGTATACCAATATAATCCACTTTTAATATGTCATTCTCTCAGTTCTGTTTTTCTAGACAATACAAATACAGATGTGTATGTACAATGACAACAACAAAGTGACCACATCCTCATGAAGTTCCAAGAAGTGGGTGTGCCCTTTTTCTCTTTTTGTTCCATCCTTATCCCCAGCTACTGGCTGGTTGTATACAATTTCAGGGTGGGTCTTCTCCATTGGTGGCTGGAAATAGTCAAAGTGAGAGTTGAAATCAACAAAACAGAAACAAAGAAAACAATATAAAGAATCATTGAGGCAAAGAGTTGTTTCTTTGAGAAATCAACAAAATAGACAGACCTTTATCCAAATTAACCAAAAGGCAGAAAAAGAATATCCAAATTAATAAAATCAGAAATGAAAATTGGAAACCTTAAAGTAAATGGACAATTTTCTGGATCAATATCACCTACCAAAATTAAATCAAGAACAGATGAGCAAATTAAATAGATCTATAACTGATAAAGAAATACAAACAGTTATAAAAAGTCTCCCAACCAAAAAAAAAAAAAAGCCCAGGACCATATAATTTCACCACAGAATTCTTCAAGACTTTCAAAGGAGAACTAATTCCAATACTTCTCAAATTGTTCCACACAATAGAAACAAAAGGAACATTGCAAAGCTCTCTTTATGAGGATACAATTACCCTGATATCCAAACTACACAAAGACATTACTAAGAAAGAGGATTATAGACCACCCCCACTCATAAACACTGATGCAAAAATACTCAAGAAAATACTGACAAACCGAATCCAAGATCACATCAGAAAAATTATCCACTATGACCAAGTAGGCTTCATCCCAGAGATGCAGGGATGGTACAACATACAAAAAGCTGTCAATGTAATCCACCATATAAACAAACAGAAAAAAAAACCCACATACACATGATCATTGCATTAGATGCTGAAAAAGTCTTCAAAAAAAAATAACCCATCTTGATAAATGTCTTGGAGAGAGCAGGATTACAAGGAACATGACTAAACATAATGAAGGCAATATGCAGCAAACCAACAGCCAACATCAAACTAAATGGAGAGAAACGCAAAGTGATTCCGCTGAAATCAGGAACAAGACAAAGTTGTGCACTCTCTCCTTATCTATGCAATATAGTCCTTGAGGTTCTAGCTAGAGTAATAAGAAAACAAAAGGAGATTAAGGGGATACCAATTGATAAAAAAAATCAAACTCTCACTATTTGCTGATGATATATAAAAGTTTATAAAAGTGACCTTAATAATTCTACCAAGAACCTTCTGCTACTCATAAACACCTTCAGCAATGCAGGAGGATACAAGATTAACTCAAAAAATAGTATCCCTTTTTTATACAGATAATAAATGGGCTGAGAAAAAAATCAGAGAAACATCACCCTTCACAATAGCCACAAATAACATAAAATATATTGGAGTAACTCTAACCAAACAAGTAGAAGACGTGTATGACAAGAACTTTAAATCCTTGAAGAAGGAAATTGAAGAAACCAGAAAATGGAAAGATCACCCATGCTCTTGGGTAGGTAGAATTAACACAGTAAAAATGTCATTCATACCAAAAGCAATCTACCGGTTCAATGGAATGCCCATCAAAATCCCAGTAAAATTATTCACAGACCTAAAAAGAACAATACTCAAATTCATATATAGTAAAGCAAAAAGTCCAGGATAGATAAAAACAATCCTGTACAAAAAAGGAACTTCTGAAGGCATCACATTCCCTGACATCAAACACTACTACAGAGCTACAGTACTAAAAAACAGCCTGGTAATGGCATAAGAACAGACAAGAGCACTAATGGAATAGATTCAAAGACCCGAGTATCAATCCACAGATCTACAAAGTCCTGATTTTCTACAAAAAAGCAAAATATATAAAATGGCAAAAGAAAGCATATTCAACAAATGGTGCTGGCATTCCTGGATATCAACATGTAGAAGAATGAAAATAGATCCATACCTATTGCCATGAATAAAACTGAAGTACAAATGGACCAAAGATCTCAACATAAAACTATCCACACTGAATATATGGAAGAGAAAGTGGGAAGTGCACTTGAATGCACTGGCACAGGAGACCACTTCCTAAATAGAACCCCAGTAGCACAGACGCTGAGAGAAACAATTAATAAATGGGGCCACCTGAAACTGAGAAGCTTCTGTAAAGCAAAGGGCATGATCAACAAGACAAAATGGCAGCCTACAGAATGGGAGAAGATCTTCACCAACCCCACATTGGATAGAGAGCTATTCTCCAAAATATATAAAGAACTCAAGAAATTGGTCATCTGAAAGACAAATAATCCAATTAAAAATGGGGTACAGACCTAAACAGAGAGCTCTCAACAGATAAGTCTAAAATTGCTGAAAGACACTTAAGGAAATTCTGAACATCCTTAGGCATCAGAGAAATGCAAATCAAAGCAACTCTGACACCTGTATGAATGGCCAAGTTCAAAAACACTGATAGCTTATGCAGAAAAGGACATGGGTAAATGGAACACTCCTCCATTGCTATTGCGAGTACACACTGGTACAGCTGCTTTGAAACTTAGTATGGCAATTTCTCTGAAAATTAGGAAACAACCTACCTCAAGACCAGCATTACCACTTTTGGTTATATACCCAAAGGATACTCAATCATACCATAATGACATGTGATCAAATATGTCCATAGCAGCAATATTTGTAATAGCCAGAAGCTGGAAACAATCTAAATATCCCTCAACTGAAGAATGGATGAAGAAGATGTGGTACATTTACACAATGGAGTACTACACAGAGGGAAAAAATGACATCTTTAAATTCACAAGCAAAAGGATGGATCTAGAAAACATCATGTTGAGTGAGTTAACCCAGACCCAGAAAGTCAAATATAATATGTATTCACTCATAAGTGACTTTTCGATATAAAAACCAGCCTACAGTTCACAATCCCAGAGAACCTAAACAACAAAGATGACCCTAAAAAGACATATATAGATCTAATCTACATGGGAAGTAGAAAAGACAAGACCTTATGAATAAATTGGGAGCATGGAGAACATAGGAGAGGGTAGGAAGGGAGGGTACAGGATGGCAGGGGAGCAGAGAAAAATATATAACTCAATAAAAGCAAAAAATAGGAAGTTTAGGCTTAGGGATAAAGTCTTATAGTGTGCTTGGCTAGCATGCTCATGGCCTTTGGTGGGATCCCCCAGCAGTCCTTGCCCACCAAGCAAGAATAACAAAACTTTTTAAATTTTCAGAACCTGATTCAATGGGAAAGAAATACAAGCTTTAATGACACAAAAGTGATTGCCACATAGTAAGTTATATAAGGATTGGAGGGACAGAATGGAAGGCAGCATTCATGCTACTTAGCTTAGTTTTTACAGAAAAAGTAATTCCAAATATTTATTATTATAAGTCGTTCCAAATTTTTTGCGTTCAAAAATTTCTGAACCAGTGTCACTGAATCTGAGAACTTTCTTGACGTCATGCAACAAGTTAGCCTTATCATAGCTATTAAGGTTGTATGACTTTATCTTGCCTGATCATTTCTATGCTCCTCCATTTCCATGCAAGATATGCACTACCAAACTTCTCATAGTCTGCATTAAGTTGTGTAATATAACTTGAAGATAACCTGAAGTTATTAATAGTTAATACTATGATGCTATTTATACTAATAATTAATACTGAAGCAAGAACTAAGAAAAGTAGTTGCTCAGCCCATAAAATTCACCAGCAACTCTAGAAGAAACAAAGTGGGAGGACATGGTAAAAATAGAAAACAAATAGCAATGTGATCAAAATCTATTAAAAATTGCATGCACTGTAAGTGACCTAACATTCCAGTTAAGATTCAGAGGTTGTATGGATTTCAAAAATTACCTACACATGTCATTTAATGATAGGGATATGTTTTGCCACATGCATAGATCCCTGAGTTTCTTAATTATTATTCCTTTACTCTTAAAAGGCACCATGGCCAATGCAATTTATATAAGAAATAAATTAATTAGGGGGTCTTGTTTACAGTTTCATAGGGTTAGTACATAATAATCATGGCTTGGAGTGTGGCAGCAGACAGAGAGGCATAGAGCTGGGGCAGTATCTGAAAGATTTCATCTGTTCCATTAGAATGCAGCAGAAAGAGAAAGTGGTGCTGGTGTAGGCTTTTGAAATCTCACATCCCATTCCCAGAGACACACAAGGCCTCCAACAAGGCCACATCTAACCCTTCCTGAAAAATCCAATGGGGAAACAATCATTCAAATTTATAAGCCTATGGGGGACCATTCTCACTCAAACCACAACACTTAGCATTGATGGGAAGGCTTTGATGAAGACATATAATTTAGGACTGAGTACTCCAAAATCTCTTACTCTGGACAGTATACAGTTGTGGGCCTCTGTGTTTATTCATGTCTACTGCAAGAAATGACTCTGATGTGGATTGAGAGAGGAACTGATATATGGGTGTAGCAGTATGTCATTAGGAATCATTTCAGTGCTTTAACAGAAAAATAGTAATGAGTTTTCTTGTAGGACCATGACTTACCTAGTCTAAGGATTCTGGACACTTTAGCAGTTATAGATGTGGGCTCCATCTCATAGAGTGGGCCTTGAATCCAATCAAATAACAGTTGGTTACTCCCATCTGTGCCACTGATGTACCAGAATATCTAGCAGTCATGTCATTGTAGGTCATGGGGTTTGTAGCTGGGTGATAACGACAATCCTCTTTCTCCTCCAGTAGTGTGCAGAGTACCTCCTAGTACCATGCATACTAGTCAGTAGGGGTGGCCCCACTTGTTAGGCATCAGCTTAATTTCTCCATGTTCAATGACATAGGTAAGGGTTCTCGTCAGGAATAGGGCCTTGCCATATGTTACTGAGAGCAAACAATTGCCTTTTCAATAGCTTGTGATGTTTGCTAGGTTTTTTTTTGCAGGGGAGAGGCTTCCGTCAATGTGTATTCAACATGTAACCCATTCCTAACCCTGGAGGTTTTACATGGTAGAAAGAGATGTCTAGTTGGGTCATTGTCTCCCCAGTTATTCAGTGACTTTATTTAGGTTCCTTTCATGTATGTGTGTATATATATATATATAAATTTCCATATGATTTCTCAAATGGACTTTAGTGGGAATTGTCTCTCCCAATGTTCTCCTTCTTCTGTCCTTCCTCCTCCTCCCTATTTAATTCTCCTAGTTTAGCTTGCCCTTTTCTCTCTATGGCATTATATTGTAGTTTCTTTCCTTGAGAGATCTCTTGTCTCCACTCCCTTACTTTGTTCACAACTTCTGTTGTTACTGAGATTGTAGTACACATTTTAAAAACTAATATTCAATATCTACATATAAGAGGAAACATACAATATTTGTCTTTTGGAATCTGAGTTACCTTACTCAGGCTGATTTTTTAATAGCTCCATTTATTTCCTGGATAATTTCATAATTTTGCTTTCCATAGCAACTGAATAAAATTCCATTGCGTGAATATACTATTATTTCATTATCCATTCATCAGACATATATGCTGTTTCCACTTTCTGACTATTATGAATAGTTCAGCAGTGAACATGGATAAGCAAATATCTCTGTAGTAGGATGTAGAGTCTTTTGGGTTTATACCCAAGAGTGGTATAGCTAGATCTTTAGGAAGATCAATTCACAGCTTCCTGGGGAACTGCCATATTAATTTCTATAGTGGCTGTATCACTTTGCACTCCAAACATCAATGAGTAAGTATTTCTCTTTCCCTATATCCTCACCACTATGTGTTGTTGATTGATCTTGGTCATTAGGGATGGAGTATATAAAATTTCAAAGTAGTTTTAGTTTTCATTTCCCGGATGGCTAGGGACATTCAACATTTAACCTTTGTAGAAATTAGATAGATATGAATTTCTTTTAATTTTTCTTTATATACCCATCTAGTTTGGCAAGCATCAGTTTTGAAAGTACTGTCTTTTCTCCAGTCCATTTTTTTTTCATTTTCAGTAAAAATCAAGTATTTGTAAGCGTGTGTAGGTGGACTTTTCTGTTCCATTGGTCAGTTCTGTCCCACCAGCTGGCTCCCAAATAACCACACATACTTATTACTAATTATAAATGCTCAGCCAATAACTTAGGCTTGTCACTAACAAGGACGATATCTTATTTGCACAAATAAAACTTGCCTGAGGGGCTGAAGAGATGGCTCAGAGGTTAAGAGCACTGGCTGCTCTTCCAGAGGT
>LOEQ01004097.1:66230-81379 GCA_001685075.1 Bramus lutescens
GAGAGAGAGAGAGAGAGAGAGAGAGAGAGAGAGAGAGAACTGGAGTACTTTCTGTGTATATATAAATGTTTAGGATTGTAATATCCTCTTGGTGGATTTTTCCTTTGCGTGTATAGCATTCTTCTTTATCTCTTTTGGTTAGTTTTGGTTTGAAGTAAGATATTAACATAGACACACCTGTTTGCTTCTTGGATTCATTTGCTTAGAAGCCCTTTTCTATTATTTTATCCTGATGCAATGCCCTTCCTTATCAAAAAACATGTTTCTTGGATACAGAGGAAATCTGGGATCTTGTTTTCTAATCAAATCTATTAGTCTGTGTCTTCATATTGAGTAATTAGTAATTGAGAATTAGTAGTGTTTATAGCTTCCTGTTATTTTGTTGTTATAAGGTAGGTTCCCCTCCCACTGCCTTTTGATTTACTATTCTAGGATTGTTTATTCATTGTCTCTTATTGGATATGGTAAACTGCTTCAGACTGAAGTTCTCCATCCAGTGCCTTCTGTTAAGCTGCATTAGTACAGTGAAAAACATATCTTTAAATGCATTAAAAACTAAGAGAGATCTCAATTTAGTGGTCTTGACCTTAATAAACTAGAAAATGTGAATAACAACCAAAGTAACAGAATAAATAAATAAAGGAGCAAAGTTTGAGTAAATGTAATAAAGGAAAAAAAACTATGATACTAATAATGTGCAATTTGAAAATTTTAAAGAGTCCCCACAAATTACCAGTTTCAAGAATAAGGCATTACTACAGATTTTACAGAAAGGATGGTAAGAGGAAATTAGGAAATATTTTATGTAAACAAATTTTGCAACATAGCTACTGTGGAAATCTCACAAGAGACACAAATTATCACCATTGCCTTAAGAATAAACAAGATAATCCAAATATTCCCTACACTGATAACAGAGGTAAAGACCTTCCTGTAACATTTTTGTGTTTTCTGGATATTTTAAGAAGTATATTGGACATAAGGAACAAAAATTCCACATAATATCTTCAAGAGAATTAAATAGGATGAACCATGTTTCGACTCATAATTCTGTGAAGGGAGGAGTAGCCTGATAGTAAAATCTAAAAGAGATTGAGAACAAATTGTTGATAGATGTTCCCCCATGGTCTGCTTAGGAAAATTGTTAAAGATCTATTGCAGAGATACTTTGTTCATGGTTCAGAAGATTTAGTACTGATATATCAATTTTTATGAAATTAGTCAAGTTTAATGCAATAATTATCATCATAGCAACAACACATTTATAACTGGAAAGTGAAAAACTGATTTTAGCATGCCTATGAAGGGGCTAGGAAAAGAACAAATCGGTTTTTCTGCACACACGAGGACAAGAGTTAAGACCAAGAACTCATAGAAAGCTGGCCACACAGTAATTGCCTGAAATCTCAGCCACAGGGAGGGAGACAGAAGAATCCCATGGGCAAAAGAAACGTAGTAGAGAAAGAATAATCTTCTTAAGCAAAATTGTGTTGCATTATTGAACATGGTGGACAGGGAGACTAAAACTTCAGACTTTTTTGTGGCATGGTAATTTGGATCTAAAATTACTCTGGAGACAAATCTCTGGCCTTGTCTATGAGAGATTTTTCAGATTAAATTAAATGAAGTAGAAAGATATACCATAATTTCTGGACTGAATAAAAAGAGAAAAATGCCAAGAACTTGCATCTATCACCCTCTGCCTCCTGACTGTGGATGCAACGTGACCAGCAGCCTCAAAAATCTGTACCACAGTTCCCCTGCCACTATGGACAGTCAGCTGAAACCATGAGACAAAATAAGCCACCCCTTTCCGCTAATTTGCTTTTGCCAAAATAAAAAAAAAGAAATAATAGCCAATATATGTAGAAACTGTTTCACTTTGGCTTCATTAAAAAATTAATATAATTTAAGAAAGACGTCTACATCATGCCACACGCAAAAGAAAAAATTAACCCGTGTGGATTACAGAACCCCTTTGTCAAACTGTGAACCTCTAACAAGAAATGCGTAGAGAACATCTTTGTGATCTTGTATTAGGTTGTCTTTCTCCAGCTACAACAAAGTACAAATGACCAAAGAAAAAGAATGCATCTAAAATGGAAAAAAAATGCCACAAAGTAACCCATAGATAGAGAAAAAAAAAATCTCAGCAAATTACACACACAGATGAAGAATTTTTTGGCAGAGTAAATTACTCTTAGAACTGAACTTTAAGAATAAAAGCAAATATTTTGATGTTCTTGAATGGACTAAAGATTCATCAGATTTCTAGTAAACATTTAACAGATGTTCATAATTAGTCATTAGAAAAATGTACACCATACTACAATGAGATACTATTATATGTTAGACAGTTAAAATTGACAAGACCAACCACACTGAGTATGGCCAACATCTGGAGTAACTGAGAATCTCAAGTGCTCTTTAGATGAATGAAAAATAGTTTAAAAAACTATGTAGTAATATTTTTATAATTTATATAAAACTCTTGAAACTTATCTATAGTAGCAGTTATTACTTGAGGATGGGAGAATTAAGTATGGGTATATATAAAAATTGCAAAGAAGTAAATGTTTGGTTGTGAAAAGTATATTTACTATGATATTGGTGTTTTCATGGCTTTGATAGCATAAAACTTTTAAAAATGTACAATTTAAATAAATATTCATAGTTATTTATTACTCAGCTGAAACTATTTATTAAACACAAAATTAAAGGTGCAAGAGAGATGATCCAATGAATAAATCTCTATCCACTCAGGCATAAGGGCCTTAATTCAGATTCCCAGAATCCACAGAAAGATGGACCCTGTAGGTCCACTGAAAAATCCCTGCTATCCTGAGGAGAAATGGGAAATACAGACAAGAGAATCCCAAGATCTCGTGAGTTGTCTAGCCTGGCATATCCAGCCACAAACAAGTGACTCTCTTAAGCAAGGAAGAAGGCAAGAACTGACCACCCATATTTGACCACATGCATGCTGTGGCATGCAACACACCAACAGTCACACATGCGAACACACAGAGAAAGAATGAGCCAAACACACACACACACACACACACACACTTACAAAGAGGGGGGTGGAGACAGAGAGGCAGAGAGAAATTATTAAAAAAATTTGGGGGAGTGTTTTTATTTCTTTATTATTTTATAAATAATACCAATCAAAATTTCTACTTCCTCCTCTCCTCCCACTTCCCTCCTGCTCCCCCACTCACCCTTCTTCTCTCCCTCACCAGTCCTGAGAGGGCAGAGCACCCTGCCCTGTGGGAAGTCCAAGACCCTCCCCCTTCCATCCAGGCTTAGGAAGGTGTGCATCCAAATAGAATAGGATCCCCAAAAGCCAGTACATGCAGTAGAGACAAATCCCAGTGCCATTATCATTGCCTTCTCAGTCTGCCCCAATAGTCAGCCATTATATTTGATGTGAGGTGCCATTTTCCTCATGAGGCTCCATGATATAGCTCAGTAGATAAATCTTCAGACCATATCTACTGGGCACTGGATTCTATTCCCAACTCGATTCTGAAAGTCAGCTATTAACTGTGGAAGTAATCACAACTGATGTGTAAGCCTATTGTGATAATTCATAAATAAACATTAGAAACATTGCTACTTTAACTCCAATAATTTTTGGTAGAGAAAGAACAAATAAAGTACGGTGTGTATAAGGTATTAGTTACAGAGGATAGGAATGGAAAGAAAATAACCAAAATAAGACGATTAGCACTCTATCAGTAGAGAAATGTAATAGAAATGGGAATTATCAAGGAGATAAGGCAGTTCTAGCTAAAATTCACTTTTGAGAATGAAAACAGAAAGAGTTAAATAAATCTCAACACTCAGGAGGCTATGACAGGGCCCACCTGCATTCTTTGAAAAAAGCCTGTTCAAAAATAAATAAATAAAAATTTAAAGTAGAGGGATGTGGGGAGAAAGAGAACAGGGCAAGCAGAGCTAGTTTACTTAACTGGAATCAGAACTATGATAGTGAAGGAAAGAAAGTAGGTGGGGATGCCAAGTCTGTATGTGGTCCCTTGCTTAGGTAAAACTTCTGGGTTTCTCTCTGTGTAGTACACTCCAATCTTTGGCACTCCATGGAACACTGGTTTTAACAACCACCACCACCACAACAAAATTCTCTAGAGTTGGAAGTATTTTTCAGGGCAATTCTCAGAATATAGTCCTGTCTTAGTTGCTTTTCTATTTTTGTGAAGACACCAAGACCAAGGTAACGTACAGAAGACAGAGTTTGCTAGGGGTTCACTTACAGATTCAGAGTTAGTACATGACTATCATGGCAGGAAGCATGGCACCAAGCAGGAAACCATGGCACTGGCACAGTAGCTAAGAACTTATTTATTGAGACAACTATGATGCAGANGAGGGAGGGAGGGAGGGAGAGAAGGAGAGAGAGAAAGAATGTACAAAGTGGGAATAGTATGGGCTTCTGAAATCTCAAAGCCCTCCTCCAATGTTGTATATTATCTAACAAGACCACACTAATCTTTGCAGACAGTTTTACCAACTGAGGACCAAGTATTCAAATATATGAACATAGGATGCTATTCTCATTCAAACCACCACAAGTTCTGTGGTGGTTAGCTTTAGTTGTCAACTGGACACAACCTAGAGCCATTTGGGTAGAGTGTCCAAATGAGGAATGGTGTTGCTTTGTAGACTTGCCTGGGGTATTTGTCTTAATTTTGTTGTTGCTGGAGGTCCCACCCCACTGTGGGTGACACCATTCACTAAGCAGGTCGTCCTGAACTATTAAGAGAGCCATAATCAAGACAAACATAACCAAGCAAGTTAGCCTATATGTATTCATTTATCTCAGGTTTTGAATGTGGATGTGAGGTGACCAGTTGTTTGAAAGTTTTGCCTCAATTTCCTCTAAATAACGAATTACAAACTGCAATTTTAAGTTGAAATAAATCCCTTTCTCCCCTCAATTCTTTTTTCAGGGAATTTTATCACAGCAACAGAAACAAAACAAGAATAAGTCCCAGGATTTTTTCACTGGATTCTCAGAATGAGTGACACAGGGAGCGCAACATTTGCCTTTAGGGCTACCCAGTCCTTATTTTCCTTAAGTGTCTTAAGTAGACTCTTTGATGGAGCTTAATTTCCCTTACGGGTAACTGATATCAGCATTGTCATTGTCATCCATGTCTCTCCATGTTGCTCTTCCCGTTGCGAATGCGCACTTTCCACTCATTCCCTCCTGCCTAGAAATCAATCCACAATAAATATAGCCCACAGCTCTAGGGGAGAAGACATCAGGGGTGCCAGTTGGTGAGAGCTGCTCATAGGATGCAATGCTAGGAATGAATATGGAGAAGGAGAGTCATGAGTTAAAGAGGCCTAGAAAATACGTAAAAATCAACAGTCTAATCTAGTAGAAGCAGAACTGTATCTAAGAACATTCTCTGATTCAGACTACAATGGTCTCCTGACCATAATTAGTAGTGAAGAGAAAATGCACCTAAAGCACTCACCTCTGAGACCATTCATTTTGAAACAGATCAAATGTACCAATCACCAAATGTCCTATATGTTAATTAGAGCCCGAGATGTGTAAAACCTGAGCTTAAGCTTCAACTTCGTTTTCATTAATCTTTCCAAAATACCTGCATTGCCTCATAGTCCAGCACACACAGCGTAGTGGCTCAACCCTCTTGTTCTTCTTGAGTGATGATACAATTGACAATAAAATGATCGCCATCTGTGATGGATAATCTTGATTGTCAGCTTGATGAACCCTGCCTAGTTCACCATCTGAGTCAACTTGTGAACAAACTAGAAGCTAGTAGTAAGGACATTTGCAATCCAAATCTGACAACAATCTGTTCCTTGAGTGTGATCATTCAGTTTCACTTGGTGGCTCCAAGTTCAGATTAGTGGTATTTAAATTCTGCTCCAGCATTTACACGCAAGGCCTTGGAACTTGAACTTCATCACAGTGAGCTTTAATTCCTCATCTGTAAAACAGAGCTAACAGGATCTATCTCATATAGAGATGCTGTAAAGAATAATAAAATAATATATGCAAAATACACATGTGGCACACAGAGAGCTTTTGATAAATGCGGGCTATTATATCAACTTAGATAACTAAGTAAGGTCTAGTTACTATAGTTTTCTCAGATCCCCAAACTGAAAACCTAGAAGGTATCTTTTACAACCTTCTTCCTTTCTACATTAGAACTGCAAATGTCTGGTCTTACTTCCAAACTATGTTCTAAATCCGTTATTTTCCCACATCTACTGTAACCACTGTAAACCACTGTGTCTTTTCTGGCAAACTATATCAATGTTCTCATGTGTCCTGGTCTCCGCTCTCATTTCTCTCTAGTGTGTTCTTCAAACTATAGTAATAGACATGAAACTACCAGTGCAGGGTGGAGATCTAACTCAGTGCTAAAGTCCTTCACTTGCACACTTGAGGCTGTGGGTTGACTGCCCAATACCAGAAACAAACAAGCAGATTGCCTATAAAGTTAGGATTATCTCTCCTTGTTCTTAGAAAATAATTCAAATCCAAGCAGGGCATGGTGGCCCACACCTTTAACCCCAGCACTCACGAGGCAGAGGCAGGCAGATCTATGTGAGTTTAAGGCCAGCCTGGGCTACTAATCAAGGTCAAGGACAGCCAAGGCTATACAGAGAAACCTTGTCTCAAAAATGAAACAAAGAAACAAAAATGAAAAGAATAAATTCAAATCCAGTCTCACAATCTACAGGGCCTCTCTTAATTTGACACATCTTATTCTTTTCAGTTTCATCTCACTCAAGTGTTCATCACAAGAGTTCAGCCATAATTGCTGTATTTTGGTTCTTTGCCTATTCAACCCTTTCTCCTCACATTTGCTCTTCTTCACCCTATCCTAGTCTCTGATCCATTTAACGGTCAAATCGTTATGGCCACGGTCTCAGTTGAACCATTGCCTTCCAGATAAGCCCCTGTGTGATGGTTTTTCCTCTCTATACTTTGGCCCTTTCCTCTTCACTCTTTGGGGGCCTGCTACCTAGCTCCCAAATATATCACAAGAAGGCTTATTCTTACATATAAATGTCCAGCTTTAACTTGGCTTATTTCTTGTCTGCTTTTCTTAAATTATCCCATTTACCTTTTGCCTCTGGGCTTTTATCTTTCTCTGTTTCTGTATACTTTTCTTTCCTTCTTACTCTGTGGCTTGTTGTGTAGTTGGGTGACTGGTCCCTGTGTCCTCTCTCCTTCCTTTCTCATTCCTCAATTCTCTTCTCCCAGATTTCTCTTCCTCTTTATTCTGTCTGCCTGTCCTCTCTTCTGCCCTTTCTTAGAGCAATCAGGTGTTTTAGAGTGGCAAAGAACCACAGAGTCAAACAAATGCAACATAAAACGTTACAGCACATCTTTCTATCATTGAACAAGTATTTCACTTCATAAGCAAACGCAATACAATTTAAAATAATATTCTACAATACCTTTCTCCCTCTAATCTTAGAACCTTTTCTAGCTCTTGCTTTATTTCCTCCACAGAAACTATCCCATCCTGAAATTTTGATATATGTTTTTCAGCTGCTTTATTTTTTGTTCCTTTCACTGGATAATAGTATTCACTGGATATAGTATTACTAAGCCATAGATTGTTCCTGTTGATTGCTGGATTAATTAAAATGTTGAGTAAATAAGCTGCCTCTAGGAATAGATGCATACAACTACACTCCTTAGAATGTTAGTTCATGGATTAGTGGGAATATGAACATATACATGTGCATGAGTGAAGATATATTATTACATATGAATATTCAACATTCATGGGTGTGAATATACATGTATGTAAATGAAGGTATTACCTCATGTAAGTGTATGAAAATGTATCCATGTGGGAGTGTGAATATGTGTGTTCTTGAGTATCTGGGCATTAGAAAAACATTTCTCTGATTTGAATCAAATACTTTAATATTTAACAATTCAAGTTTAATAAAATTCTCTAAAATGATCTCATGTGTAGTCAGACTTTCTTTGGGACTGAGAGCCCACAAATAATGATATGGAGACTTATTATTAATTGTGAAAACTTGGCTCTTAACTACTTAAACTTGTTCCCAACTAGCTCTTATATGTGGCATTTTCGTTTTTTCCTTTTCTTTTCTGTTTTTTACCTTTCTTCCATTCTGTACATCCAGTTTCCTCTATGTCTTGCTGGCATCTCCTGCACGCCTAGATTCTTCCTGGAGTTTCTTTCATTCCCCAGAAATCCTGTCTGTTCTCTCCTCACATTGACACATCTTCACACTGTGAAAACAAATATCCTGCAACATTCATGGTGATTTAAATATAAATAATTCTCTGTATCAAGAGACAATTCTCAGAAAATAGTCAATGAAGAGAGGCTAAGGAAGAACCTGAAGAGCATGTTTGTTTTTTTGTTTGTTCCAATCCAGAGTTTCCCTATTTTGAAGTCCTATTTGTTCTGGAACTCATTCTGTGGTCCAGGGTGACCTTTAACTTACACAGATCCACCTGTCTCTGGATTCTGGGACTAAAGATGTGCATCATCACCCCATTGGGATTTTTATTAAATCTCATGAAAACTATTTCCTCCTCTTCTATGAGATAACTCCTTATCTGCGAAACTCAGGCCACCTCTGCCACCTGCCATGCGTATGCTTTACCCCTTTCTGGGGATGAGGTGGCGCACCTCCCTGACCTCAGTTCATAGGTAAGAGAGACTCCTCCCCCAATGAACTTCCTTCAGCACATAGTAGGGTAATTCACCACACAGCAGGGTAATTGCTGATTTGTTCCCAGAACACCCCGAGCTTCTCCTTGAAAAAATAAGATTGTGATTATGTTTTTGGTATTGAGCATTACCGCCTTCTCCTCCGCACCACAAATATTTCCCTTTTCTTATTAATTACCACATATATAAATAAGAATGATGACATTGCAAGAGGAAATCCCTAAGGGCAGATTCTTTTTGATATTTGGCTCTCAAAGACATTTAATATATATTGTCTTTGGTAAGTGAATAATGACCACACATATGGAGATTTTCATGATGTGCTCAAAATTTTAGAAAACTGCGTTCACTGATTTGAACAAAGATGTGCATGTTTTACAATAGGCATTAAAAAACCAGGTGCATGAGATTTTAAATCTTTTAAAAAATATTTTTAAATTTACTATTTGAGAATTTTATGTAAAATATTTTGATCATATTCTTTCTCTTCTCCCAATTTTCCAAAACCTTCCCCCACATCCCTACTTAGCCAGTTTCATGTTCTTTCTACCTTCAAAGAAGTCTAAAACAGATGGAGCAAAGAACTGAAACCATGAGTCTGTTCTGTGTTGGTCAACTATTCCCAAACACGAGGTCTGTCCTGGAGTATGACTGGCATATAAGGTTGACTTCATCAAAGAAAACTGATTTTTATTTCATTCTTCCAGCAGCTACCAACTTCGAATGTGTTGTGCGCAGGGATGGGATTTTGTGCCACATCCCCCCCTTTTCCTGGCTGGGATTTTGTCTGGCTTGAACTTGTACAGGTCTTGTGCATGTTTTCACAGTCTCTGTTGTGTCTGGAAATCTGTCTCTCTGAAGTTATATACGGCCTTTGTCTCTTACAACCTTTTCCATCCTCTTCAAGTTTAACGTTTTTTTCCTTACTAACACTGGAGAGCTTGGCATTTATGGAGACCCTTAGAGCACTGAACCCGAGTAACAAACAGTACAAAATGAAGTCAAGCAAGATGTGCTAACTTGGTCCATTGTTGGCAAGAGCGATGAAGAATGGCTTTCACGGGAAACGTCATCTGAGAATGTAGAGAAATTCAAAAAGGAGGAAGGGGAGACATTCTGAAGCACATCATTGCCTTCACCCAGACAACATCCGTGACACACACTGGTTCAGATCATGGAGGGTCTATAGGTTCTGCATACAATTGATGGTTCTGGAGTTTGTATTCTAGACTTGGACAACCTGCCTTTCTTTAGCTGTATGATTGAACACTTTATGTGGATCCTTAATATTTTCCTCAGAACAACCCTGCAAGAATTAATTAAATCGGACATGTGCTCAACTATGTTCATAGCAGCTTTGTTTGTCATAGCCAGAATCTGGAAACAACCTACATGCCCCTCGATGGAAGAATGGATAAGAAAAAATGTGGTACATTTACACAATGGCGTACTACACAACAGAAAAAAATAATGACCGCTTGAATTTTGCAGGAAAATGGATGGACCTAGAGAACATTATTTTGAGTGAGGTAAAGCAGACTCAGAAAGACAATTATCACATGTACTCATGCGTAGGTGGTTTTTAAACATAAAGCAAAGAAAGCCAGCATACAAAGCACCAGAGAACTTAGACAACAATGAGGACACTAAGAGAGACTTACATAGATCTAATCTACATGGGAAGTAGAAAGTAGAAAAAGACAAGATCTCCTGAGTAAATTGGGAGCATGGGGACCTTGAGAGAGGATTTAAGGGGGGGAGAGGCAGGGAGGGGAACAGAGAAAAATGTAGAGCACAATAAATATCAATAAAATAAAAAATAATTAATTAAATAAATAATTTTGATAGTAACCAGCACAGCTAAGTGTTTAATAGACATTGAAAGGAGAATCAACACTACCAGAGCACACATCCCCCCTACACAGACGTGCCAGTGGTTTTGTGTTCCAACCTTTGGAATAGGACATGTAAGAATGTCACTGTGGGCTTTAATTTATAACTTAGTGATACTCACCTATGGTGAGGACTGTGAATTCCACTAAAAACAAATCAAAGTCACTTTTTATTCTAACAGTAGGGATCCATTACATGAACAAGATTTCAAAAGTTCAAAAATGAGATTTGGAGTTGTAGAAGATCTTAATGGACAATTAAATAGTCTAGCCTGGCCATATGCCATTTTAATACAATTTATTGGTCAAAATTAGACACATAAGATGTCTCTTTGCCTACTTGGTGATCAGAACTCAACAGTCTTGCCTGCCAAGTGCTGCCATAGATAATCTGACCATCAAAAGTGTTATGTACAGAAATGTCATCTGGAAGTATGAATAAATGGGAGAAACATTATATATGATATATGCTATATATTATAATTATATAGTATAAGTAATATATATTATACATTGCATACATATATACATAAATCATAATATTGGATTTTTCTTTTTGATGTAGGGTTTGTCTGTATATGTGACAAACCTGGAGCTCACCAGGTAGACTGGCTGGTCTTGAATTCCTGTGTACCTCCTTCCTTTCTCTCCTGGGCTCTATGTACATGCTACCATGCTTGGGCATGAGGTGATTTTGTTGAAATTAAACCTCATAAAATTCTGAGAACCAAATGAAAGTGACAGCATATCATATTGGAACCTCTGAGACACAGCTAAGAGAGTCCTAAGAAGAAAGCTTATAGCTATTAATGTTTGCATTAAAAAAGTCAAAGAAATCTCAATCGGGAGGATGTACATAAAGGTTTAGAACATAAAAAAATGCAGGAAATAATAAAGATAATGACAACAAGTCAAAGATAGAATCCAAAAGACAATGAATAGAATCAGTTAAGAAGCAGTTGGGCTTTGGGTGGGAGGGGAACCATGTTGACAAACTTTTAGCTGAACTAATAAGAACAGACATAATAAAAATGAAAGGGAGATATTGCAATAGACTCCAGTGAAATCCAGGGACTCAAGATATTTTGAAAGTTTCATTCTAAAACACTGGAAAATTGGGAAGAAATGGGTAAATCCTAAGCACATATGGGCACCATAATTAAATCAAAAGAACATTAAATAGAGTCCTAAAATGCAAGAAGATTGAAGGAGTAAAATAATCTACACAAAAAAGCTCAGAACCAGACAGCTTCATACTGAATTCTACCAAATGTTTAAGGAACAATAATCAATGCCTCTCAAACTGTTCTACAAAATAGAAAAGAAAGATGCCTATCAATTTCATCCAATTAACACAGGGCAGCCTTGACAGCAAAATAAGGAAACAGAAAAAAAAAAAAACAAGAGACCATTTTCTGGTAGACAGAGACTCAAAAATACTCCATAAAATACTTGTAAACTGAATGAGAGATCACATTAAAGAGATCACAGCTAAATTGGTTCCTCCTAGAGCTGCAAGGTTGGTTCAGCACATGCAAAACAATAAATGTAAGCCAGCATAAGACTAGGCACAAGGACATGTTATAATCCTTCACAATAAGTAGCAGAAAAATTGTAATAAAATTCAACACACATTTTAAACATAGTTTTACTATGCCCCCAAAGAAACAAGAAATGGAAAAAAATCATCCCAGCTTAATACATCTGTATACAATAAAACTATTATCCACATTATACTGAATGAGAAAAAACCTGAAAATATTTTCTCTAAAGTTTAGAGTGAATTCTGAGAACTATAAGCAAAGATAAATAAAAGGAACACAAATGAGTAAAATGTCTATTTACCTTACCTGAAGGTAACACAAAAACCATATTCTTAAACTCCAAACCCTCTATCAGATTTCTTAGATCTGTAAAAATTCCCTGTCACATGGCAAATTCCAAAGCCAACACACAAAAATTGGTAGCTTTTCTATATCCTCCCAATCAACATGCTAAGAAATCAGGAAACATTCAATCTACAATAATTCATAAAGCTAATGAAGGAGGCAAAGATCTCCACAAGGAAAACTTCAAGACACTGAAGGAAGACTGAAAACAGAAATGTGGAAAGACTCTGTTCATAGACTGGCAGGGGCATCTGGTGAAGGCGGCAGTACTACTGAAAACAGTCTACACACTGCACACCATGAAACTGCAGTGACATTTTTTCATAAGACCTAGCGAAAGCAATCCTAAAGTTCATGAGGAGACACAGTGGACACTGATGGTTAATCCGCCTTATCAGCTTGCCTGGACTTGGATCTGCTAGGAAACACTTCTGAGGACATCTGTGAGGTAATTTCCAGAGAGGATGAATTGAGGAGGGAAGATCTTCTCTGAACACTGAGGGTGTCATCTTTGCCTGTGGTTCTCAGCCTGTGGGCCACTAACATCAGATATGATTCATAACAATACCAAAATTATAATGATGAAGTAGCAATGAAAATAATTTTATAGGTGGGGGTCACCACAACATGAGGAGCTGCAGGAAGGTTGAGAATCCCTGACCTATGGTCTGGAATAGCAGGAAGAGTTGAGAGCCAACATTCTCTGTCACCTGCCTGAGGACGCCATGTGGCCAGTTCCTTATCCTCCTGCCTCTCAGCCTTTGCTTTCCTGGCACTGTATCTTCTCAAAGGACAAGCAAAGGTAAACTCAGCTTTCCTTAAGCTGCTTCCTTTTGGGAGGTCACAGTGGTGAAGAAAGTAATGAATACAAACTCCAACCATCCTTGTGTAGAAGCATGAAACTAGACCTCCATTTCTCACACTGTACACAATTCAAAAGGGGTCAAGGATCTGAAGCTTTGAATTGGCTAGAGAAAAACATGTAAAACACTTAAATTTTAGGCATAGGCAAGGACTCTTTGCACAAGAAATAATTCTGCATATTGACAAATGATATTACCTGGGAGGGAAAACAAAGAAACAAAAACAAAACCCTGCATGCAAGAGGAAGCCATTACCATACTGAAAACACAGCTTTTAAAGATTCCTAAAACCTGCATAGTGGACAGAGGTAAATAGCTAGAATATATAGAGAACTGCAAAAGATTAAGTAAGAAACCTCCAAACGTCAATAAGTAAATGAGCTGTTGAACTGAACAGTCTGCAGGTGGGTATCTTTTCTTGGCACCATTTTTTGAGGCGATTGCATAGTGTTTTCAAAGTATAGCTTTGATATTTTCCCCCAAATAATTGAGGGTGATAGCCATGTGTGCTTAGGCAATCAGGGAAGTGAAAATCAAAACTGCTTGGGGATTCTGTTTCCCAAGAATCAGAATGGTTATCTGCTGAGCCTAAAAACCAAATGCAAAACTGGAAAAGAAAATCTCAGCAAACCTTAGCAAACTTGGGCTGGAGTGAGCCTTCAGACTCTTCCTGACTTGAACACAGGACTCAACTTTAACCATGTAATTAGATCAATGGTTCCCTGAGAATTGACTGTGTGTTGCCTAGTTCTTCCTTTATAATAACAAAATGGAGAGAGGAAAGGACCTCCATTAATTTAATACCCATTTCATTTCAACTCTGTACATACAAGTATTGTTATTTTATACCTAACACAATATGTGATGCGTGAATAATGGGTTATTATTAAGTATTTCCTCTTTACTGGGTTTTTGTTATCTACTTTCTATGTGCTATCTTATTCAATCTTCTAGTCTTATCATACAAACACCATTATCAGATGAGAAAACGAAGCTTTGCCTAGGACTATTGCTTTAGTTAGGGTTTCATTGCTGTGAAGAGACATCATGACCAAGGCAACTCTTATAAAGGAAAATATTTAACTGGGGCTAGCATATAGTTTCTGAGGCTTAATTCAATTTCTTCATGACAGAACATGGAGACACACAGGCATACATGATACTGGAGATGGAACCGAGAGTTCTACATCTTGATCTGCAGGCAACAGAAAGTGAACTGTCTTCCACACCAGGCATATCTTGAGCATATGATACCTCAAAGTCTGCCCCCATAGTGACACAAGTCCTCCAACAAGGACCTACCTACTCCAAAAAAACATGCCTCCTAATAGTGCTGCTCCCTATAGGCCAAGCATTCAAACACATGAGTCAATGGGGCCATACATACTCAAAGAACCACAACTATCAAACATTCTAAAACTTATGAAACAGGAATACATGTTGTTTGTGCAGAAAAGTAAAGTGAGGTTATATGTTAAATATTTTTCAAAGATCACATTGATACTTTATGGGATTGAACAGCTGTGGTCTAAAGCAATGAAACAAACAAATGGACTCAGATGGGCTGCTGTGAAGGAGGGAGGAAGAAGTATTGGACTGCCTGCAGATATGCACAGCTTGAACCTCACTTAGAGACCTACTGGGGTCCCCATTTCCACGTGTGAAAATGGTTTTCCCCTAATGTAACATGAGGGGCCTGCTTGTTGGGGGTTTCTATCCTGCCCAGTTCCCCACAGCCAGCAAGCCCCAAAGAAAATCACACAGAGATCT
>LOEQ01004098.1:0-38131 GCA_001685075.1 Bramus lutescens
CACACATACATACACACTCACAAACACACTCACAAACACACACACGCACACATGGAGATATAAACAAATACTCTGACCTTGAAATTACAGTAACTCTGTATACATAGTTAAGGAGATATTAAGTTCTGTATGCTTTTTAAACGGCTGTTGTTACCTTCTACTTCTATTTCGGTGGTATGATATTTATTTCCAGACTCTTTTTAAGAACACCAGATTAATGTATAATTTTGAATCTTTTTATAGCACTTTCTTATGCAGTGAAATTAATTTTTGTGAGAAATATATACATTCATGTTAACTCATGTACTAGTTTTTACTATATATTCTTGTTAAAAAAAGAGAGAGATTTCTAATGGAAACTAAGAGTCTAATGGAATAACAGGTTAGCGGCAGCTCCTTCTATTGATACTGCATTGGTAATCACTTTGGACCATAGAAGATGAAGCCTGAGAGCCTGGAGTCATGATGAAATTATGATGAAAAGTCTACTTCAGACAATCTTTTGAGCATCCAGAAGAAAATTTCCTTTGTTCTCCCTTGGCACATTGTCTTTTGGGAGAATAGCAGGGGTCTTGAATCAGGCTAAAAGAATAAATAAGTATATTTGATATATTATTCTTCATAAGAGCCTCTCAAAAGACAGATGCTTTTTGTTATCTTAATGGGCAGTATACCATGTTTTCTAAAATACTTTGGCAGATGCTTGTAGTCCAAGGGAAGAGGAATTTCCCCTGAGATAAGTACACACTCTTTGAAAGGAATCCCAGGCATGAGGATTAGAAAGATAACTCCAAGCTTCATTTCTTTTATCTTATCACATCTCCTGCTCCCTCACAGGAGCATAGAAGATAAGTTCTGTTTAAAAGAACACTGCTCTGGAGCTGCAAAGGAGGAAGCAAAATTTCTTCCCAATTTGGTAGGGGCAATCGGAAAGGACAGACTGGGCTTAGGAACACTTGGAGCACATTCAGTTTATGAAATTGAAATGACCTGCTTTAAAATTGTTTAAGTGTGGCAATAACCAATTTGGGGGACTTTCAAAATTTTAGCAGGGAAAATATTGTTTTGCAGTATAGTTAATACCAGGAAAGGCATTATGATTCAATGGAAGTGTTGATTTTTCAAAATAACAAAACTCATATTAAGTAGAAAGAATACTTATAATCTCATCATCTTGTTCATGATCAACATTCACGTCTTTTGAACAAGTAACAATTTGACGTCATAGAACGAGTTGTGAAGTTTTAAATGAGTAGATGGCGTCAAACAGAACTATAAGGTCAGAAAGAGCTTGGGACCTAGGATCTGTCCTAAGTTCCAACTTCATTTCTGAAGAGCAATGCTGACTATTGCTGATTTTGCTCTGTGTGTGTGTGTGTGTGTGTATGTGTGTGCATGTTTTAGAGCTCAAAAAGAGCAAAACACTTAAAGTGATTTATTGATAACTACTGAAACTGGAATAATTCAGGGGAATTAGAGACTCATGCATGATATTGCTAATATAACAGTGAAGAGCAAACGTGAATATTAAATAAAAGATTTCATTGAGAAAAACAAGCACCTTGATGAATAACAGATCGATTTAAATGAATTGTTTTTAACGGAGAGAAGAAATCAGTAGTCCTAACCAACTGTAAATTCTACAAACTACAACATTAGCTAGCACAGCAACATAATCTGTCTTCAGTGCGGCCAACATCTGTCTGATTGTACTTCTTGCCTGCTTGGTGGGAGGGGATTCATTTTTAGTTCTATGAACCCAACAAACTTCATATGGCTTAGAAGACCCTGGACTCTAGAGGCACACCTAGGCAGAGAATCAGGTCTAGCTCTCCTCCTGCACAATAAAATAAATATTTAAAAATAAGCCCTAATTATTACAATTCACTAATGTAAATTCTAACTGTATTCTCAACACTTGCCCATATACCCACCATACACGTATACCCACATGTAAGCGTAGGTATTGGAAAGTATCTCCATCTCTCATCAAAGAAGCCAGTCTTTGCAACGGATGGAGACTACTACAGTGATCCACACATTCTTAAAATGCAGAGAGCAAGTGTTAGCGTGGTGCCCACCTTCAGTTGAACTATCTGGAATGCAATCATCATATTTAAAGGTCAGCGAACCTTTAAATCTCAGAAGTGACAGTATAAAAATCTTAAGTGTAAGAGAGGGCCAGGACATATACTGTCATATTTTCCTCTCAAGGCCCTCCAGGGAAAATGCACCCATGAACTTTCAACAATATGTATACCTGCGCACTATTTGCACGATGACAGCAGCAGTTGACTTAGCAAAGTGAATAGGAGTTGCTCCACAGGATGCTACCCCTAAATGAACTAGCCTAGGTGGTCAAAAGTACCTGAAAAGGGTAAATCAGTTTCTACCTGAGCCTGCCTCACAAATCAGTCTTCAAATTCCAAACGATCACAGTTGGACATCAGTCCATATGTGCAAGACTAAGAGAACTCAGTTAATTGTATATACAGTTAAGTATGAGTATGTTTGTGTATGTAACAATAATTAAAGAAAAATAGGTCATTAATTTAGGAGAGAGGGAGGAATATGGAAATTGTTGGAAAGGGAAGGGGCAGGAATGTTGTAGATACAGAACTCATATGAAGCTCTCAAGAAAATTCAACTTAAAATTATAAATGACTAACTTGGTGTCTTGGTGTGTGTTGTGAATTAAATGAAATTTGGAGTGTGAAAAAGACTGAAATGTTCTTTTGTCACTTTTAGAGCAAAATGTAATATAGTGTGATATTTGTGCGTATTAGCTCTAGGCTATAAGTTGAAATCACACTGTTTAGTGTAAATGAAGGATAGACACACATATCCATATCTGCACATCGAAGGTGGAGATGGACATTTCGTGCCATTCTGTATCCCTCTCTGCTTTCCTGTTTCAGACTCGGACTCTCACTGAAACACTGAGTCTGTGAGACTGGCACCAACACTAGGGTACAGAGGGATGCTGTAACACCCTGCCTTTTCATGTGGATTCTGTGGAACCTATATTAAGTTTTCATTCTTCAGAGTAATACCTCACCAACTAAATCATCTCCCCATTCCAAGAGACTGAAAAGATTTTTTTGATTTGTTTAAAAGGAAGCAAACTTTTAGATTTTGAGTAAAAGAAAGGTCTTTGCATTTAATTGCTAAGTTCTGGAAAAATGTATTTTGCGATGACCTTACTTAAAAGGTATCTCTATGGCATGAACTCACAGACAGTATTTCAGCAGGATTCATAACAAAGAACTCATATTCATTTTCTTTAATAATTAGGGGCCTGCACGAGGGAAAAAGAAGTAGAATTTCTTTTAAAGTCTCCTATAATTCAGATATTGCCAATGTGAACTAACCCTGTGGTCAATTAAATATGAAGCAGTGCAGTTTTTATGTTTTTCAATATACTGGACCTGAAAGCAAACATTATTTTTTGAAAAGTTAATAACACAAGGGCTTTTGCTAGTAATATTTAGTGGTGCATACAGTCACCTGAGGCTATCACTATTTGCACAGAAGCAGAGACAATCTCAGAATTATTTGAACTATAACTTTTGGTCAAATGCATTAGCACAGTCTGTTTATGCAGAACAATGCCCAGTAGAGGCCTACAAACATTCTTTAAAGTTCCAACTGGAACTCTGCTTCAAAATGTCCTTCTGTGTATAGATACCAAACCTGGATTATGACCTAAAATTATGATGTGCTTCTAATTTATTGAAATATGATCACAACCTAATATGTAATGGAATAAAGGTTTTCCTTTTAGTCCAAATACTGAGGAATAATTAAAAAAAACAGAAACATTTTTTCATTGCTAACATTATTGGCCAAACATGTCAATACATAAAAATATTATCAAAACATCAAGACAGCCTCAGTATGTAATTTAATTTAGAACCCAGGCAAAAACATGAGTCATAAGATGCCAGGTCAATCATCTAGTTTTAGAGGATCCACACAGCAATTGTTCTTAAGAATGAAATGTCAAATAATTCCATACAAAAGAAATTTATGCTCACCATTTGTGGCTTTATTTATAAGGCTATTGAATGTAGCTTCCTAGTCCCTTTTCTGTCTGTTACTTTATACAGTCAACGTGTACGATTATTTATATATTGTATATGATTTCTACAGTAACATCAGCTGGTAAGTGTTGTAAGGAGACCGCTTGTACTTCCCGGCTGCTGGAATCGAAATAATCACACAGGAACTCTATTATGTGAATCACTGCTTAGCCCATTAACTCTAGCTTCTTATTGTCTAACTCTTACATATTAATTTAACCAATTTCTGTTAATTTGTGTATCGCCAAACGGCTGTGGCTTATCAGCTAAAGTTCCTGCTTCTGACTCCTGCAGGGTTACATGGCTTCTCACTCCTCCTTCCTTCTCCCAGCATTCAGTTTGGTTTTCCCTGCCTAGCTCTATTCCATGCACAGGCACAAGGCAGTTTCTTTATTCATTAACTGATAGAAACAACACATAGACAGAAGGACTTCCCACACCAAGTAAGAGTGTCTGCTTCCCAATTCTAATAATCATGTTCAATTTCTATATCCAAAGAGAAGACTCTTGACAGTTGACTTGGGATATACACATCTGCATTTTTTATGCCTGCCTGCAAATGAGTACATGCATATGCACACACACACACGTATATATACTCATGCGCATGAACGAACACACACAGCATGATCTTTTTCTTTTTTATATTACTTGAATGACACTAAGCATAATTAGACACTTGACATAAATTTACTCTTGATTATAATGCTATTATGGTATAAAAATTTAGATCAATTTTCATTCTAACTTATAGCTTATTATGAATACTCCATCTCTGGTAATCTTCTGCTATTATGCTTATAGAGTTTATGATATAAAATTTTTATGAGTTTTCATCAATACATGGAATTAAAACAACTTAACTGTTACTATTAATGTTTAATTGAAGAGCAACTATAGTTCTAGCAATTTAGTTCAGTTCTATAAGATTCAAAAATGGGAAAGTTTTGTGAAAATAATATTTAAAAGAGAAAATCAAGCTTCATGAATTTTAAAATCAAAGTTTACCAGAGTATGTATATTGGTTATCCAGAATGCTTGAGATACAAAAGCAGTGCTTTGGGATTAAAATGGTGTTTTGAATATCAGAATATTTATGTGTAGACCTTGAGATATTCTGGAATAGGTCCAGTTATTGGAATTTCCAGTGTTTCCCAAGGCTAATTTGTTTAAGGCTGCTTCCTAGTTGTTAGACTTTGGGAAAGTGCTTAGCGGTGTCATAAGTCAGATCTCCTTTTAGCCTTTTGAGGATTCTGATTTTAGTAGGGCTGCAGCAGAAGCATTCTCATAGCGAATGAGACTCTCCCTTTCCCTCCATCCTCAAGAGCAGTTGTTTTTCATTGTTTTCTAGTTCTTAGCCATCCTGAAGGGGTATGATGAAGTCTACAAGTAGTTTTAATTTGTATTTTCTAAGGAAGTTACACACTATTTTTGGTATTTCTTAACTATTTTGATTTCTTCTTTGGATAACTCTATTTAGATCTATAGTTCATTTATCAATTAATTGGTTCATCTGTTTTCTTGATTTTTTTTTGAGTTCTTTGCTGGTTTTGGAAGTAAATCCTCTAGTAGATGTATAGCTGAAGAATATTATCTCTAATTCTGAAGGCTTTCCTTTTTGGTTGATTATTTCATTTGCTTTAAGGAAGCTTTTTAGTTTTATAAGGTCCCATTTGTCAAGTAGGGTTTAACACATGAGTAGCGGTAGTCCTATTCAGAAAGCTATTTTGTATGCCTCTATGTTTTCTTCCAGCAGCTTCACCATGATTTAGGGATATAACTCCTTGTCATGCGCACAAAGGACTTGACCGCTTATGCCACAGGAATTCACTCAGACACGTCTATTGTTATTCATTATTCACAATACCCAGGGAATGGAAACAACCTGGCTGCTCCTCAGCCAGGGAACAGACAATGAAAAAGTGATGCATAAACACAAGAACAATGGAATTCCAGGATGTAAAGAAAATGAAATTTGTAAGCAAAAGTGTGGGAATAGACTGATAGACTGATGTAATCCAGGCACGGAGAAAAAAAAATTCACAGGGATTGGCTGCAAAGGAGGAGATAGGACACATGCCTTGAAGGGAAGGATGGGAAATGTATGGGAGCTGTGGCTTTATCTGAGGATGAAAGTATGGAATTGTTTAAGAAGATGGAGAGAAGAAAAGTAGATTAGAAGAACGGTATTTGAAAAAAAAAACAGGGATAAACAATATTCAATGTTCTTTAAAATATGTATAAGAGGTCAGGCGCCTGTGATGCATTCCTTTAATCCCAGCACTCAGGAGGAGGAGGAGGAGGAGCCAGGCAGATCTCTGTGAGTTTGAGGTCAGCCTGGTCTACAGAGTTAGTGACAGGACAGACTCCAAAGCTACAGAGAAACCTTTTCTCGAAAAACTCATTAAATATGGAATGTGGGAGACAGAAGATACCCACCAGAATACTGCTTCATCCCTCTGAGTGAAGGGCTGGCATCTTTTTAAGATTATTATTAAAGAGGGTCCTGTTCAAGATTAGCCAGTGCTCTTAACTGCTATTAACTGCTGAGCCATCAAGTCCCTAGCTGGCTGGTATCTTTCATTAACATCTACAACCAGGATGAATATAAATCTACAGGGAGTGGCTTCATCAGTCAGTATCTATCATTTTGAGTTTGTCATTCTTTGCTTTAAAGTTATAGTAAAGTGTTTCTCATTAATGGGTTTATCTTTACATATTCCATAAATTCTATTGTAAGGTTTACATATGTGTGCAGAAGACACAACCCAGAAACTCACTTCTAGGTTAGCTCTTCTTCCCCTACAATACTTCCCAGGTCCAAGAAACAGACTCTTCAATCTTCTATAGTGTAAACAAACAAGCAGTGAGAAGATATCTTTTAGAGAAAGTAATGTTCATTCTGAAACTTGCAAGCTCTTGCCATTTCATATGGTTCCTTCACAGCAATTCGAGATGGAATCTGTAAGAATTAAGGTGGCAGTGCTGGCAAGTTCAATTCTCTTTGGGTTTGATTTGTTGTCTTTGTTTTATCATTTTAGCCATAAAGTTGAAAATGAGAGATCATAATTATGATTTGGGATACATGACTGGCACTAAAAAAATCTTTGTTAAAGCAATAAAATAACGTATATGCCTGGCATACACCACTTAAATCAAACTACATAGCACAGTGATGAAATTAAACATAGCTATTTATCCAACTTTATCCAAATCAATGGTTGTTCTTAAAAATTAAGTCTTTGTAATTCAAGCCTCCTGTATTTTGTGAAAATGGGTTTGCTATGATACTTATTCATCAAAGAGTAATTGAAACGGAACAGTTATCTGGTGTTCCTGCACAATGACAATCTCCCTGTAAGCACTTTGATCTACACTGACTTTTTTGCCCAGAGAATTGGTGAGCTTTGGTCGACATCCATTAAAACAAAGAACTATCCTATGCTGGATGCCTCTTTGAAATGTTATTGTGTTTTTTCTGTAGAAAGGACATAGATGTCTTTGTCAGAATCCTGAATGATATTATTTGAAGGTTGATGTAAATTGGATTTCATGTATCTAACATTAAAATATAGAAAAGCAAAAAAAATTGTTATCAAGATTTAATTATGTATGTCATTAAAATATTTTCCCAGTCCTCTAATTCTTTCCAATAATGTGAGAAAAGGCTATTATGAAAGTTCTCTGGTATGTGAAGATTTAATTGTCTTTTTAATTTATATGTTTATTATACTAGCAACCTAAGTAGACACAGAGTTTTAATTTATAATTATTAATTTGACTATGTTTCTTATTTCAAATCAATATTGTCAAACACAGAACAAATTTTAGAGAGAGAAATATACAAAAATATAACACAAATATGAAAATATCAATTTTGTTTGGAAAATATTACAGTTTTTACTTCAGAAACAGATATCATATTAATAGATGTTTAAGTATTCAACAGAAAGGTATTTACAAACTAATCTTATTTGCTAAAATTTTATATCTAGTACGTCCCATTGTTTAATAGGAGACTATTGACTTCCAAACTAAAATTTACTAAAAGGAGTTTTTAAAACACTAAGGGAAACAATATTTTCTACTTAGTTGTAGATAAGGAAAAGCATGAGTTAATAAAGTTTAATTTCAATTTTTAAGTTCACTCTGTAATTTGTATAAATTAACTATTCATATATATAACTGTGAATTCATATTGTCAATTATTGTTATTCCATGAAAAGTCTTTTAATATGTTTAAACTAAGATTAAATAGAATCATATGAGCTGTCAACTTTTATAAGGAGAATCTTTCACCTTCACAATGTATCCCCACACTTACCTGGGAAAGGTCATCCCACTTTCTCTCTCTTGCTTTCTTTCCTAAAAATCACAGTCTTAAACTCTTCATTTGCCCATGACAACACTTCCCCTGTTTTCCAAGGGTGCATTTCTGTATCAGCTATCATCCTTTCTATTTTATCCACTGCATACCTAGAATGTGGGAGTGTTGTGAAATTCTGTTTCTCACAAAAGTCTCTCTGTCTCATTTGGTGAAGTTCAGAATGATGCACAATGTTCCAGGAGACAGACACCTGCCCCTGCCTTAATGATGTGGCCTTTTATACATCACGAAGTTATTTTCATCCATTTTTTTACTCCCTTTCTTCCTTCTCTTCTTGTGATAGAAAAAGGACTTGTTTATGTGAAAGATAAGAACTTGAGATCCATGAGGAAGAGAAAGATCAGTGGATCCATTAAG
This sequence comes from Bramus lutescens, assembly GCA_001685075.1. Taxonomy (NCBI): domain Eukaryota; kingdom Metazoa; phylum Chordata; class Mammalia; order Rodentia; family Cricetidae; genus Bramus; species Bramus lutescens. Next base: position 8,827 of record LOEQ01004098.1, read on the forward strand.
GGTGTTTAGATTGATGGCTAAAACTGTAGTGATGAGTTAAAGAGCATTTAACAGACAGTATCCTGCCTTGAATCTACATGGGTAGGATCTTCTGGCAAGTACTAGAAATTACAGAATAATGGATTCTCTTTGATTTTTTTAATCACAAAACGATGGTAGCAAAAGTGACAACTTTTAAGTATTTTTATTTTTTTACAGTTACTAAGTCATTGTCTTCTTTATCTCAGGTATTTGGCATTTGTTGAATAGCATGATGCACACAAGGAAAAGAAACAAAACACCCTGATAGGATTAGTTAATGCAATGTGAGCACCTGTTAACATCTTTGCTCAGATTATTCTTGGAAGGCATAAATTTCACTGTGTGAGATGTAATGCATATGTATGAATGAAGAGTTTTCTTTCATATTTAAGCCTTTGATTTTATAACATCCTTGAAATCCTTGAAAGCACCTGTCAATAAAATGATTTTTGTGGTTTTAGGCCTTTGAGGATCTAAAACTGGGAGTGAGGCCATATGATCCAAGTGAAGTAAAGGAGTTGGCAGGGGGATTGCTCCCCATGGGTATCCAGTCCTGCAGTTGCACAGAGGCAACCTAAGCGAGAGACAAATGAATTCTGCACCAAACACGCTCCCTATTGGACCTGACAGGCCCAGACCGTGTTTGGTGTCTTCTTTTTATCAGTGAAAATGAAAGATTATGTACATTTTCAAAAACCTATTTCCTACTAATGATTTTTCACGTATTAAAGAATTAAAGTTTCAAAGCATTCAAATACTCAAAGAAATGCCTTCAATAAAGTTATAAATAATGCAAATGTTCTTGATCATTGTAATATATATTAGCAATACCATAAAGTATTATTAAATTCTTTTCTCAAAGAACAGGTAAATTATATCTATCTTCAAATCAAACAAATTGAGATCATGGTTTCTAGAAACTTTCTATTGTAATGGAAATAGAAATGAATGGTTTGGCTGAAACTAGCCAATCAAGCAGAATTCTGTTGCATAAAACAATGACACAGATTACACAATACTACAGATGTAGGATGAGTCCTTGCGAGCCAGTTTTACTTCCGGAAATCGAATAAGAGAAGCAATGATATTTCTTAATAAAATGAAATCAACTCCTTTAAATGTGGTGTGAGTTTCTACTGCACATTTTCCTGGCATTACAGCATTTAGGGGCAGTTTTCCCATAACTATTCTGACTATGATAGTTTAGTTACTGCTATGCATAACATTTTCTACAAAGGATGCGGAGCGCCCTTCTCTTAAGTGACGCAGAGTATAGAAAAGGGGAGTGGGAGAAAAACAACACTTGCAGCCAAACTGACGTTCCGTCTTATTTCTGAAAAAGTATTAATATCAAAGTGCCAGCAAAACACAGAAAGGGACATTTTCACCAATTGTGTCTTAGCAACATTTAGAATCCAGTTGCCATAAGCGTTCAGAAACTCTGATCTGTTTCTGGATGGTGAGTCCACTCTGAAGGATTGGCTGCTGGGAGAAAGCTGTGGTGATGTTGTGATGTGTGACATAGTACACCCCGAAATCACAGCACTGAGGCTGGGCCAGGAGGACTGCAGCTTCAAAGACACTAAAAACTCATTTACAAAAAAGTATGGCTTGCTAGCGCTACTTATGAAGACCCTGTCTCAGTGGAAAGAAAAATGTGTAGAACTTAGATCATAACTATTGTAAACTCTCTTCCCACAGACCTGTGAGCATTTCTGCTTCCCTGAGTTAGCTGTAACCATGGAAGTGTTATAGAAAAAAAACACCAATCAAACTAATATTGTTTGTAAACATTAATATTGTATAGAGTTGTGACTTCTAGATTCCCAGTTAAGTAGGTTTTAGAGTAGGTCTACACAAAAGAATAAATTAAGTGAATGAATACAAAAAAGACTAAATTCTCGTCTAGTTGTAATTTGGAAATTTAAAAGTGGATAAATGCCATTAGGAAAATAAATAATGAACAACTGTAGAAATAATAATCAGTGTTTCTCGAGTGCATTATACATTTCTTATTTAATCATCTGGGCAAGCAAGGGACTAATGTCACTTTTCATATGAAAATAAAATGGAGATTATGTACTGTTACCAGAATTTTATGAAATAAGTAGTGTCGGAACCAAATGCTGTTTCTTTAATTTGTGATGATCTAAAATTTGATCCCAAGTCCTTTAAACTAAAAAGCTACTTCAGTTTTAAAAAATTAACACTAAATGGAGCAGGCAGCCCACTGGGTCCTAATAAGTTGTTGCCTCTCATTAAGTTCAGCCATTTCATTATTTTTTAAATCTTTTATTAGTCTAAGTTGTTTTTCTTTGACATAAATGATCTTTGCTTTTGTAATAATATTTTATTACCTTAAAGTTTCTATATGTTGGTAGTTTGGGGAACATAAATCAATGCCTGGTTTTGTTTAAAACAAAAATGTCAGGAACTTTGATTTTTATGTGGGGAGTTAGGAAAATGATATCATAAATGTTAGCAGTTTTAAGCTAAAAAACAAAGAGGCAGAGAGAGAGAGAGAGAGAGAGAGAGAGAGTCTCGATTCCCCATTCACTGGCTTCCTCAGAACACTTTATTGCTTGTTTTCTTTCTGCCCCAAACTCTACACTATATTCATGGGAAGACACTAAAATATCACAAACGTACAAAGCTATAAACAGCACTTTGAATGATGAAGATTGGAGTCTATCATGATCAATGGAGTCTAGAAACTTAAACATAACACAAATGCTTCTGTGCTCAGTGTCTCCGAAAGAGTAATAAGGAACAATGCTGGTTCCTGTTACACTGGGCTTTGAGTAGGGCCCCTTTTGTCCCTTAATTTCCCTAATTAGTCTCAATTGTGTTCTCCCTCTAAGTTAGCAGGCCAAGACAGTATCTGCTTTATTGCCATGGGAGGGAAACTGGGTCTTACTGTGCATTATTAGATACTCTGCTCTCTCATTTAGAATCCTATTAAGTTTCCCCTTGGTGTTTTCTAAATCAATTAGTTTTAGCCTTACCCTTCTTAATATGCTCCTTTTGGAGGCTCCTAATTTTAGTCCCTAACTCTGGTATTTGTAGTTGCCTTTCTCTTTTCTTTTGGGCAAAGATTTCCATCAATTTTCCTGGCAATACTGCTTGGCTAGCATTCCACAGAGTCATATCTATGACCTCACCATTATCACTGTCTGCTAAATATTCAGCCCATATGTCTTTGGGCTTTTCCCTAAACTATTGCTGCTGAAGGAAGTAATTATTACTTTACCATCTTAGCACTCCCTTGTTGCTTTTCAAGGGAAATAATTCCACACCCAAGTGAATCATTGCAGGCTCCTAAACTAGAATCTTGTCAATAGAACAGCAACTTTACCCTCCAATTCTAGTGGGCATAGAAAGGAAAAAAATGGTTTGGGAAAAGAAGGAATGGTTTACACAAGAAAAAGTGAATTGTGGCTGTGAGTATACTTATTTGTCTTGACAATCAATATTCATGGCAAATAAATTTTATGGTTACAATAACTCGGAAAATAATTTATCGCAATGAAACATATCACAAAATTACTAGATAATGTATTTGTAAACATATTTAGACTTGAGTTTATGTATTTCTTTTTCCAAACATAAATTATACACAGAGAAATCATTTAGTCTTGTGAAAATAAATGAAAGAAATTTCAGATAAATATTTTAAATTATATTTAATTGTGGACTAGATGAAGTGTCATGTTGATATTTTTCAGAATTATCTGTAATCTTCAAATATCTATTATAAAGATTGCTTAAAAACCACTAATACATGAGTATGGAAGTAATAAAGTGATATATGTTTCATTATCTATATACTATAAACTGGTTATCTATGAAGCTAGGAATATTTAGTTCAGTTCACTGAACTTCATGTTTCTAAAATGTGATATTCTAAATGTGCAAAACAACACAGCTATTTTTAATCTTCTGTATAGTTGTGTTTTGCCTGCATGCATATATATACATATATGTGTGTGTGTGTGTGTATATATATATATATATATATACATCACATGTGTGCTGTGCTCTCAGTCCTAGAAGAGGGCAGTAAACCTCTTGGCACTGGAGTTAGAATATTGTGAACTACCATTTGGGTTCTGGGGTCCCAACGAAGGTCTTATGCAAGCAAAACAGCTTGCTCCAACTCTCAGCCATTGCTCCAGCCCCCTTATCAGGATCTTTTCATAGTCAACACATTTTCAATTTCTGCCTTTCCAGGTAGGATCAAGAATATGAAGCTTTTATACTGGTCCATAGATACACACAACACGCACACACACACACACACACACACACACATACTGAGCATAACAAAATATTTTAAATACTGGAAAAACTAAATAATAGATGAATTGACCAATAAAAGATTATTTAAAAATAGGAAGTATCAAACAAACACGGAATAAATTAATAAAGGCAGAGGATGTTTGAATTGTTGCTCATAACTAATAAATATAAAATATTTTATCCAACAGCTAGAATGTGCACATCATTCATAGTCTGTGGAAACTATGGCCATATTTAAATGGAAGCAATACTTTTAATCAGTGGTCCAGATTTGGTGATTTGCATCCAGAGTTATTCATGAAGTCATTTTAATAGCCTATGACTAATTATATTCTGGAATTAATAGTAAGCACCTTTGAAGTCACAGAACCATTTGATACTGTTTGATATCCAATATCAAAGGCAGGGTACGAATGCAGTTTTACATGTTGTGTAGAGGAATATTGTCCTAGAACTGCTAAACAGTTACTTAGCAATTTGTTCCCGAAGATGGATTAATATGTTGTTCTCCTTGCATATATATTATTGCAATTAGAAAGACACATAGTAAAAATAATTACACTATAGATAGAATCTCTTAGTTACATAAAGTCCTATTGTTAATTTTTAAGTTAATGCATATTTAATCCACAGTCCCCACCTTTACCACACACAGGCAACCACAGACACATAAATGAAACTAAATAATAAATAAAACAAACAGGCAAGAGCCTATTTTCTCTTACACTATATATCTCCTTGGAATTGATCACAAGTCACTATACTCGGAGGTCAACAGTTTACTTCTCAAGCCATCTTGGCCTCTAAGAACTCACATTTTGTACTCCAAAACTGATAGAGAGCATAATAAATTTTATGAAAATTGGAAATTGAAAATAGTAAAACATGCCATCCTCCTGCATTTACTTCTGACTTCCTCCTACCCATGATAGAGTCAGGTGAGAGATTTATGCAAGAGCATGTATTTTTTGGTTCATACGACTCTCTTTCATTTACCATCAGGAAAGAGATGCCAAAAAGTAAGAAAGTTAAGGAAAGTTCACTATTAAATACAAGTGAAAATATCTACAGTTATTTATTCACATTTTTCCTTATTTACAAGTTAACAGCATTTGAATTATAGAATAACTTTCCAGCATTGCTCACCAGTGTTCTCCCTTCATCTGCTTCACAAGTCATTCAGTTTGTGAGTAATGCTTTAGTTATAAAATATATTTATTAGTTGAAAACTCATGCAACTATTGTTATCATGCTACAATAGGGAGATTTATTACTACAAAATGGAGACTGCACATTTATTCAAAAACACTAGAAATGACGGAAAACAAATTATCTGGAGAATGTGAACAGAATGGTGATTTTGCTTTTACAATATTTATCACTATATAAAAATTTTAAATTGGTCCAATTTTAACAAGGACGTTTGGTACCCTGCAATGTGTGCACCTAATATTGTTTCTGAATAGGGTTAAAGAACCAATCACAGGGGTCATGCGGAAATGTGCCCTAGAGTCCCATGATGGACAGCAGGCCTTCCTAGTGCATTAGGTACAGGGGCTCAATCACTCAAGCAAAGTTTATCACAGTCATCTCTGAGCTGTTCAAATAAGCAGGTCCTAGGCAATCCTCAGTCAGCCCGATGGACTTTGCTATTTAAACATCACAACATTCCAGTACATTAGAAAATGTCAGTCTCCTATCTGGTTATACATGACCAAGGGACTAAACGTTGGAAGCAGCACATCTAATTTGTCTGCAAATAACACAACTGTCTGATTTTTTTTTTTACTAGAGAATGAGAGCAATTGCATGGACTTAAAGTCTCATAGATTTCTTATGACTGAGTCAGAATGAATGCAGAGTAAAAATTTTGGAGATATTTCAGAGTTGATATCATGATTAACTTAAATGACAATACTTCTAGTTGATAAGAGTTTCAGTTGAAATGGAACAAGAAGTTCTAGTTTGTTATGAAATAGCAAAGATTCAGCCCTAAGATCATATATATACAGGTAGCATTATACAGACCAAGCAAGGTGTGTGTGTGTGTAAACAAACAAAAAAAAGAGAGACAATTCAAGAGAAATCAGGTAATTTATTTGGAAGGGGTTTGAGAGAGGAGAGAGAAGGGAAAATGATAAATAATGACTTCAAAATTTCTTTAAAAAATTATAAGAAGGCATGTTAAGGAACTGGAGAGATTGCTCAGTGGTTAAGAGTATTTGCTGCTCTTGCTTGGGACTGGAGTTATTTATCAAGAACATCTGTCTGTGATATAAGGTCTAGGGGATTCAGCATATACTTTGGATGTCTATCGGTACCAGGCATGCATATGATGCACATACTTATATTCAGGCAAAATAGTCAAACATATAAATTATAAATGAGTGAAAAAATATGCTGACTAAAACTATGTGAAAGAAATTTGGAAGAGTGCTATGTGGTTTTTATCTTAATTATGAGATACTAAGAGACTAGAACATACACAATTTGACTCTAATAGTAATTCTGCTCAGGTGCTCAGATCGACTACTATTTTAAAATTACCTTTAGAAAACCCCAGAATTTCACTGTAAATATTGTTTGGATCACTCTCATTGGGCTAAATTAAACAATCCGTTTAATCTCACTTAACCTTAACAAATCCATCCCAGACAAGTATTTTAATATTTTTATTTCTTTTAATTTACTTTTTTGAGACAAGTTCTCACTATATATACCAAGCTGTACTTAGGCTCAAAACCTTCCCTCCTCTGAACCTCAGGTGCTGGGATTACAGACATATGCTGCCACGCCTGACCTCCTTATTTCAATTTCATTGACTGAAAGATGAGTTATTTACTTCTGTCTAAACAAATAGAAAAATATTTGTCTTAAGATTTGAAAACATATTCTAACTTTAAAACTGCTTATTTTGAAGTATTTATTTTTATTTTATGTATATGAGTGTTTTGTCTGCATATGTGTCTGCATATTTACTGCATGTATGATACTCTATGAAGCCTGAAGAGAATATCAGATCCTAAAGAACTGGAGTTAGCAGACAATAGTGAGGTACCCTATGGGAACTAGAACTGAGAATCAGTTGATGGAAGGGGAGACAGTGTTTAACCAAGACAAATATCCAACCCCTGTGCAAAGTATTTTAAGTATTACCTAATTCTACTTGGTGATCAGTTCTAATGTGATACTTTGCAAGGAACTCGATGTTATTCAAGAATATTAACACATTGTTTCTTCTACAACTACCTACATGTTTCTTCCTTTGGTGTGGGACATTGGTCACTATTCTGTCAGTTATGTTTTAAATAAATGCTGATTGGTCGGTAGCCAGGCAGGAAGTATAGGCAGGACAACCAGACAGGAAAGTAGAGGTGGGTCAATGAGAACAGGAAGAAAGTTTTATTCCAAAGTCCTGGCCCAGCCGCAGGAGAAGCAAGATGTGACTGCCTCACTGAATAAGGTACTGAACCAGGTGGCTAGCATAGAGAAGAATAATGGGCTAATATACGTTATGAGAGTTAACAAGAAACATGAGCAAATGGGCCAATCAGGTTATAACTAATGTAGACCTCTGTATGATTTCTTTGGGACTTAACGTTGCAGGACCTGGGTAGGACAAAAACCTCAGTCAACATTCCTTCCCCAAATAACCTAAGATTCACTATCTTATCAATATAACCACTACAATGTTTGGTTTTTAATATTCCTGTGAAAAATTGATGAGTTCATCAAAAGATACCTGCTTTCCAGCCCATTGTTCTCTATCAGAATGGTTTCCCACTAACTTCGTCATTTAGTATAGACAATATTAGTGAACATTTTGGACATTCAGGATTTCCTTTTGTTTATATTTTTGCATAAACACATTGAAACTTAACCTCTTTTATTATGTATGAAGGTGAACTATATGCTTGGTGTTCTGATGGATGTTAGAGATTCTATAGTTCATTTTTTAAAATCTACATCAGGTCAGCAAAGCTTACATTGAAAGTGCCTGTTATTTTCTATAAACCAACAAGAAAGTATCTAATTCGCATTACATATAAAGAGGCTAAGTCAAATATTTTCTTCCTTTGCTGGACCTGTTTTATTCATGGTGAAAAAACAGACTCTCATTTCTTCTTGAGCATTGTGAATACAGATATTCCAATAGAATTACTGTAGAAATCAAATGACTTCACAATATTTAACTGCTTAAGAACTGTGGATTTGTGTTGACCTGTATCTAAAAAAGAATAGGAAGCACACTACAGAGCATACATAAAGCTGCATGGCTTCAGATGGCAGGGAGAAATTAATGAGATACAGAGTAAGATGAGAACTTATTGCAACAATATGAGTGATGTAGATTCTCATATCGCACAATAAAAATATTTTGTACTTGCTATTACTTTACCTAATTCTAGTTAGTGATATTTTGTCTACCATAAAATAAATGTGAATGGCAAAAAGTGTTCATTTTAAAGATAAAGACTTGCACGTATTAAGAAGGAGGAAATGCAATTTGGCTTTATAGACAAAGGAGACTGATGAGACTACATTTAAATATGAATACAGAAGACAAAAATTATTGTAATGGGTTTATTACTTAGCTATAATAAGTCAAAAGGAAACAAAATATATGTATAATATTGAATATTTATGTGGTTAATGCTGATCTTATGTGGACTTCTAGCATAGAATTCTGCATGAATAAATTTTGGTTTGCATGGTAAAATTAGATAACAATAAATTCTCAAACTATAACAATATGATTGGCCATCAAAATTCTGACACTTAATTATTGTGTTTTCATGAGGCATTAGAGAGTATTTTATAATTACAATTTTACTCATAATAAAAAGGGAAGATGTATCCCAGTATGAAGAGATGGAGGGACTTTAGATCATATACAGTATATATAAACTCAAAGTAACCAGCTCCAAATAGTATCACCTCAAAGTATGGGTAGAGTCACACTGAAGCAAGTCTACATATTTCTACTATTGATGGGCACAGAACTTGATGACTGGACACTCTAAAACTGGTGTTTGCTATCATTATACAAGATTTAGAGTGGATTTTCATTTGTGAATTTTTTTTCCTTTTGAGATAGCCCAATAATATAATCCAGTGTGAATAAGCTCAACTGTGTAGCCCAGACTTCCCTCAAGAGAATAGCAGTCTCCTTGTGTTAGGCGCCCCTGTCCTTGGATTATAGGTATGGTCCACCACACTGGCTATGAAATGACTGTAGATGAAATAAGCTAAATTTACCATCAAGTCTATCATGTTTCTGTGTCTATTTGGTTTTTGGTTGGGTTTTGAAAATATTAATGAAATCTCATCTTATTGTTCTGCTACATTTACAAATTTAGGGTGAGCTAACAAAGGACCTAGCCCCCAAACAAAATGAGAGAATTTTCCATACATTTTTCCAAGATACTTGTAAAAATGAAGTCACAAATATTAAAACTGAATAATTTTGACTTCTGATCAAACAAAAAGGAGCATATTAATGATATCACTGGTGATGGTGTTGAGATTTAAGTTCTACCACATGTCCCTGCTAGGCTTACTCATTGATTCATAATAATGCCATTTTTATTGTTTTTCTATAACTGTTTAATGTAATGAATTATTTTGGCATCAGAACAGATAAGATGATGAGTCCATTATTGGATATTATTGAGGTTATTTTTGTTCACATGAAAAGGAATTCCAATTAAATCTTTATCCCCAGTGAAGTTATCTGTTATATCTTAAGAAATCTAGAATTGATGACATTATGATTGACTCTGTAATAAGAGCTCAGTCCTTTCCATCTCTCTGGACCTATATTCCAATTGGCACTTATAATGAGTAAATGGAAATCCCCCCAAAGCATATACTGTAGTATATAACCCATCTTTTAGTATATGAGAAGTTAGCTGTTTTTAATAGGGTCTTTACAGGTGTGGTCATGCTAAGATAGCATGGTTGCAATTGTTCTTAAAAGAGGAAAAATAGAGACAAGAGAGGGAGACATGAAGTTGGCCTTATGGAGAAAAAGGCAAAGGCTGAACGCTCACTACCACAAGCAATGGTATACCTAGGCTGGAGAATGGAAAGAACAAGAACAGATTTTCTGCCTAGTTTCTAGTAAAAATTAAAAATTATTATAGATTTACCTCTGAGTAGAGATCACAGAATCACATCCAGATATTCCCAGATGTAGCCAAGGATTAATAAATGAATAAACCCATGTTTTCTTTGAGCATTACTTTGCGTATGTGTGATGGGGGGGGTGCTAAGTACTGGAGTTTGAACCTAGCATGTTAAACATTCTAGGCAAACAATCTACTCATAAAATATATTTGAAGCTCTCCTTTAGATTTATTTTTAGAAGGGATCTCCCTACATTGCCTGAACTAGCCTTGCACATACTCTGCTGCCCACGTAGGCCTTAAATTTGGGATCTGTCTTCTTCAACCTTCCATGTGGTTGAAATTACCAAGCTGTGCTATGGGTCTTGTTGCTGTTTTTCAGGATGCAAAATCAGAGGGTTAATCCTTTAAAAAAAAACGTCTGTCATGTCACCAGTGAAAGCCAATGACTTAAGAGTAATGTCATTTCCTAGTTATCCTAGTACTCATTACTTGGAGTAAAATAGTTATTAAAAATATTAGTACAAATCAATGTAACCATCACTACTTCATATCAAATTACACATGGAAGAAATGAGGAAATTCACATGAGATACATAATATAAAGGTGAGATATCAGGGGTAAATGTCATGTAAGTTATCTGTAAAAGAGAAAAGTGTATCGGGCACATTCTTCAGTGCTGTGCCTTATATTCTGATAGCATATAGTACTGTTCTCTGTCAGCTGTTATCTACTGTGCCTTCCTTTACGTTGTCAGTCCCCAAGATGACCATAATAATGCGACTAAACATGAACATTTATCATTTGATAGAAAGCTTAGGAGCTCTTAGAGTTTAAATGCAGTTACACCTTAGCTTTCAAGGAATGAAGTACTAGGCTTTATTCAAGCAACAAAACTTTTATTCACAAAACCATTTCTTCATTCAGGAATGCAGGTGTTGTGATACTGGCTCAGGCTGATATTACAAGATTCCCCGAACTTTGCAATTTACAAGCACAGATTTGTTTCTGATTGTTGCTGAAGCTTCAGTCTGGGGTCTAAGTGCCAGCATAGCCAGGAGTTGATATAGGTTTCTGGGATTTGCATCATTGAACTTCACTGTGCTCTTAAGGGTTGGAATGAGAGGCATCTCTCTGAAATCCACTCTGAAAGGTGGTCACTCTCATTTGTGAACACTCTACCCTCATAGCTATTGGCCACTCGAATATCCACTTTGAATTTCATTGCTTTAGGTTTAGAGTTTAACATAGAAAGTGGGGAAGCATTCAATGCACTTGACATTTGGAAATTTCTAAAAAGTACATTAATCAATACCAACAGTGCAAGAGACTCAGAGGCTCCAGTAACTGAAGGATAGAATGAAAATGGCAGTCATGCTGTACACAGAATGGTAGAGGTACAGTTTTGGAGAGGTAAAATAAAATTGTGCAGAGATCGAATTTACTACCTTTTTAAGAATCCATTGTGTTACTTAGGACTGGTTTTTCAGTTAGTAATGGTAGGAACATGTTTTCATGTTGACATTGGTTTGAGAAGATAAAGTTTTCAGTGACATGTGCACTTGAAAAACAGGCGAGGATTTCTTTGGAGGTTTTTGTTTGTTTGTTCAAGCAACCATGTGTCAGTGAAACCTGGAAGCATGAAGTGTTTATATTTAATGTTTGTGACAGAAAAATTTCTGCCTTTGCCAAATCTGTAATAACACATGGTCAATGGCATATAAGGAGTGGTACAAAATCAATGATTACTAGAGTTACATAATAGGAGTTTAAAATGCCAAACATGACTTTTACCTGGCTTGCAATAAAAATCAGTATTGTCTGGTTGCTGAGAGTCATCACACACACATTTCCTTCTCAGTACTTTTTTTGAATTAAGTGCACGGTAGCTCTCCACACCAGTTAAACTTTACCATCAGCCGCCAATACTTAGGAAGAATCTGATAGTCTTAACTATACAAAAGGATTTTCATAATCGCTAGTATGATTAACCATTGTTAGTGAAGGGAGCTCTGTCTTAATGGGATATTGCATTTCTAGTAATAATTCTTTAATAGATGAAGAGCAGACATCAAGGAAAGGGTGTTGCCAGATGATAAAGCATTCAGTTGTCACATTCTCATCTAAGCCTAGTCTAACTCACGTTTCTATGCTTTTCAAGTGTTTAATAGTATTGAAAATTTTTCAGAGGTATGAATATCTTAACAATAGCATAGGAGATATCATCATTGTGATCTTACTTCAAACTTTTTTCTTTGCAAATAATCATTCAATAATCCATATATTAATTTCTACTTAGGTATAATTACATTTATAATACATACATTATGATAAATGATAACTACTCCATGCAACATCATTGTTTACTTAGGTAGTGCACTAACATCAATGCCATTATAAATTCAGACTTAAATTAATAGACTCTTTTAACATTTATGTTTATATCTGCTTAGCTATGATAATTTTTGTAATTGGAGCAGATCACTGAGGTCAGCAAATGTCTGCCTAGGTTTGCTAAGTGAAAGTGGTCTGGGAGCTGAAATATTTACCCAGCAGAAGGGAAAGGGCCGAGTCCATTTATCCGGTGTGAGAGATTTTAGCTCCACAGGTGAAAGTGGATGGCAATATGTACAGTGTTTTCATCAGTATCGCTGAGAACCAAAATGTCTTTACTAAGACCTGCAGTAATTGATAACCTTTACACACTACATTATATTAATTAGACCATTCAAGACAGCACACTCTTGAAGTGGGACATTCTGGGTCAGTGATACCTACACAAAGCAGTATGTTCCTTTTGCATATTTCCAGAAAGCCTGCAGTAATTGATAACCTTTATACTACCCTTGCATCGGCCAAGGCATTCAAAGCATACCAAATGGCTGCAGAGTGATTCTCTGAATTAATGACTGTGCCCACCATTATGTACAAAAGCATATCCTTATTATTACTAATATTTAAATATATATTGAATATAAGCAAGAAATTTTTAAAAAATAGAATGCACTTTTTTGAAGAATTCATTGATTGTGCTTATCATAAAACATAAAGCACTTGAAAGCATCATTACCAATTGGGTTAATCTTTACTTAAACTACTTGCTTTAATTATAGTGATTAAGCTGCCTACTGGGGATTCAATTTTTAATGACTTAATTTTAATGTGCTGTCCGTTAAAATGTCATTTTGTAAAGTTATCTTTCTCTTTTATCTCATTATCAATTTGCTACTCTCCCAAAGATAAGCTTCATCTAATATTGGGCTAGTAAGGCAAGTTTTAACTTGTACCTAAATTTTTTGATGTATAATATAATTTACACTTAAGAGATAAATTGTCGTAATCTGTCAAGGAAGAACATTACCCAAAGTTCTAAACAGTTGTTCAGCCTTTGAATGATGGTAGAGAATCATATAAATACAGTGTACTTATGCATGAAATTCTAGAAATATAAAATTTGAATTTGAAATAAAGAGATTAATTTCTGAGTTTGAAATTTCATTTTGGGACAAAGAACAAAGGAATAAAAATATAATTGTAGCATGCCACATATCTTTATTTTTATGTTACCATCAGCTCTGAAAAACACTAGCTACACCTGTGGGACCACATGTTTGACTGTTAAAATTGCAAGTTTGTTATGTGTTACTGTGGTTTGTGTCCTTATATGTAGAATTCCAAGAAATATTCCAAATCTGATCTATCGTCCACACAGCATAACACTAAGGCTGATCAGCCTAAAGTCAAGAAATGTTTATAAATGTCTTTGTGCAGCTATCCTGGGCTGAATTACACTCCAATTCCACAATTTACAGGTTGAAATTATAATTGTCAAGGTGTTTTTATCTGACTATAGGCCTTTAAATAAATAAGTTTAGTCTGGATGTGGAGGCTCCTAGCACTTTGGGCACTAATGTAGAATGCTGTTTCAAGTTTAAGAAGGAGTCCCAGGATGCACATGCTCAGTAGGCTGCAAGGATGCACTAGAGGCATTGAGGAAATTGAAACCATTTCTCACCTTGATCTTGAACTTCTAACTCTGAGAATTCTATGAAAAAAAAGTTTCCTATTTTTTGTCTTTTAAAAATTTATTTCTTGTATTTTTGAGATTATAACGCAGTTATATCTTTTTCCCTTTTCTCTTTCCTCTAAATTACCTCCCATGTACTCTCTTTCAAATGCATTGCTTCCATTTCCGTTAATTGTCATTCCATGCATACACGTATGTGCATTATATTTATCTACTACTTACTCTGACCTGTTCAGGCTTCATTTGATGTTTTCATGGCTGACCATTTGATACTGGGCACCAATTGGTGTGCTCATCCCTGGGGAAAGCTCGTTATCCCATTCTCAGCACTCCTTAATTGCCTGTGGATGTTTTGTAGAGTTGAGGCTTGTGGTCTTTCCCCATGCACGTTGGCAAGCCTATTGTTATCTTTTTCATGTTAGGGGGTCACATTGATGAGACCTTACAGGGTAGCTTCTGGTGTTATTAAGAGACATAGTCTCACTATCAACTGTCTGATGCTCTGGCTCTTATAATCTTTCCCTTCTAGGACATTTCAAAAATAATTATTATTTGTATGTGTGCATTGTATATGTAAGTGTGTACACTTATGCATTCTATAGCACATGTGTAAACGTCAGAGGTCAAGTTTTAGGAGCCTGTTTTCTCCTCCTCTCATAGGTTCTAAGAGTCAAATTCGGGATGCCTGGCTTAAGCAATATGCAGTTGCACTCCCTGAGTCATTTAGACAATCTGAAAAATGCATGTCTACTGTTGATGCTGGATAAATGCAGGACTATTGTATCTTGCCGTGGTATCAGCAGAGAATGGATAAGCCCCAAGGTTCTACATGATGAGACGAGCTACTGTATGTGGTGATCATGCCTTACAAACCTCAAATAGTTTGCATCCATGTCCTTACCTGGATACATGCGAAGAGTGTACAGTTAGCATGTGTGCCTATGTCCCTGGAAAGAATCACCAAGTTTCACTAAAGGAAAATGGAAAAAATATATTGGGAAAGCAGACTTCAGGGAGCCACACTTTCTGGCTTCTTCACAAACAGGATTTTGGTGAATGATAAGAAAAGGAAACTTAATGGCAGAAAGGTGAGAAAAACAAATGATTTAAAAAATGACCAACATCTTACTTTTGCCAAATTATAACTTGGCAGAAATTATATAGTTAAAGATGGGCGCTTTAAATGAACTGGAGTGTTCCAAAGGATTTCATAGTACTTTAGGGTACAAGAAAATGTTTTAGACGACATGGTAGAGGCTGCCAAGCTACCAGTGCAGGTCGGGCAGCTCCACAGCTTGTACTTATAACAGGGATAATGAAATGATTAATGCATGAAAATTGCTTAGATTTCTATTCAGCAGATACTACACACTATGCTTCCCAACATAAAATAACCTCAAAATTCTAATGAGAGAGGAAGAATGCGTTTCTGAGGGGTGGTAACTTCCTTAGTTTGCTAGTGGTACCGTATCAAAGAACCACAGACCCAGTGGCCTAAACATTACATTTTATTTTCACATGAGGAAAATTCAAGATGAAAATACATTCAGAGTTTGTTGTTTCTGAGCTGTATTTTTTTGATTTAAAGATGATCATCATCGCTTTGCCTCCACTCAGCCTTATCTGTGTACTGCTGACTATAAATTTCTTCTTCAAATGGCATTAGTTATAGTAGAATCAAACGTAACCTAATTTATGGAACTAACCAAGTCAATAGTAAGTTCACTAAATGGAGTCGTACTTTGACATTGTAAGTACTAGTACTTTAGTATTTTTTGTGAGGAGAAACAACTCATGTTATATAAATGATCACTAGATAAAAACACAACCCTCTGTGTGTCATGACCTTGAAATTTTGAGGCAGTTAAAGCTGGTACAAAACTTGGATATTGGGACAAGAGTGGGTCTTCTAGCAGAATGATTTGCATGTAAACACTTTTTATTTCAAGGGAAGGAATATAAACTAATATTTGACTTCCATATCAGTTTCGATTGAAGACTTATCCCAGAGCTTCAGCACTCACAATCTCAGTAAACTTGTGTATAATCAAGGATGGTTAAAGATTAACTTTCTACTGCTTCCACAAATAAACATGAACATCTTTGAACACATCAGGAATAGTGGCATGCACAGAATAAACATTTAGTAAGCATCCCTGTTTTCTTCATGTAAAAAGCTTGAATTATATTTTTGTGGGGGAGGGTCATGTAGAAGGTTAGTCTATATGGTCCACCTCAACATTAGAATTCTTCTATTTTTATCAAAATTTACCTTTAGAGATGCTGTTTTCCTATGAGTACTTTCAAAGAAAGTGATCTATACATGAACATAACGAACTGCAAGCCCTAGAAGGAAGAAAGGTTATTGCAACAATAAAAAAGATCTGCATAACAAAAAATCATAAAAATAATTATTATTCCTTTCTAATTTTCTCGATTACTTCTACATTTATCTCATTAACAAGTCCAAGTGTATATGGATAATTTAAAACAACCTAAAATTACCACTGGTTCTAAATTGAGGATGAATATATTTGAAAAGGAAATACTTTGTGTAAACAATACTTTTAATACACCTTCTAGTTAAAATTATATTGTGAAAGTACTGTATTGCAGAATTCAATATAGTCAGATTATTTCTCTTAACAACGTTTTATGACTCACTTTTATATCAATGGACTTAAAAAATATGCTTACCAACCTCTTTCCTTTCAATAAAGAAGTTTCACATGTAATTTATATATTTTCACATAATGTGACATTTGTTTTAAGTTTAGGCAAAATTGCTACACTTAAATGACAAAATTAAATTGCATAGTATTTTATGTTAGTCATTAAAAAACGTTTTTAATATCAGAGCTATTACCTTGCTTTCTTCCACAAGATATGCTAAAATTAATACAATTTCTATTGAGTTCTAAGACTTGTCCTTACTTAACAGCAGGCTTTTTACTCTAATTTAGATTAAAACATATTCAGGAGCAGGAGGGCTATATTATATGCTGCTGATTATCACCTTGGTTGCACAGTGTCATTGAGTTTTATACTCTGTTGTCTCTTTGTGCCTGTGGATTTTGACTTTTTTTTTACAAGCTTTCATTTGCTTACATTTGTTTGTAAGATGTCTTTCTTTCACATGTGCATTTGTTTTTTCTATTTTTGCACAATGTTCAAGAAGGAGATACTCTTCAATCACAACGCAGTGTAAGACAGTCGCCTTCTACACACTATTCACCCTGCAAGTTTAAAAAACAGGATATTCCAAGAAGAGCAGTGTGGGCAAAGTAAAGAGTGGCAGAGGGCTTCTTTGTAAAAAATACATAGGACTCAGAAAAGTAATCAAGTGAAAAGGTAAACTGAGCTTGTATTGACTGTCCATGGACTCTCCTCATTAGGGATTGATGGCATCCTTGATAAATGAAATTGCCACATTATATAATATATTATGAGATATTCTGAGAGTCTTCCAAACTCCTCTTTTACTTAAGACATTAAATAATGTCTATCACATTCATAAAGTCTGTCCACAATGCAATACAGGAGGTGGAACAGTTTTAGTGCATCATTCCATAGTGTTGTAACTGCTTCCCAGGCCTTTAAGACATTGGACCAAGCTTAGATAATAGAATGTGTTAGTGATTAAGTGAATTCTCACCTGTTGATATTAGATAGACCCCAAAAGTCCCTCATTTGTTATGTTTGAAAATTCTTTATGCATAAGCAAATTATTAAACAGAAATGTAAAACACGTCAGACAGAGTGTTAAAAGCCAATTAGTTATTTATAAAACCCAAACAAAAGTGCATGTGTTTGGGAGTTGTTTGAATGGAACAGAAGTTAATGGAAATTTTCTATTTTAATTTTTTATTTACATCAATAAATCATTATGACTATTTTGACAGGTCATCCATTTATGGCTTAAAATCTATTAGCTTTTGTGTCCTGATCTTTATTTTATTTGAGAAGAAAAGAGAGAGAAAGAACTTGAATTTGGGTTAAATAGGGAGGTGAGGAGGATCTGGGAAGAATAGGGAAAGAAAAAATAATTTGATAAAAATATACTGTCTCAAAATTAAATTACTTATTTTATTTTATTTATTTGAAAGTGTGTTTACCCACATGAGTATATGTGAACATGCTTTATGCAAGAATTTGTGGAGGCCATGAGAGATTATATTTCCTAGAGGTTCAGTTACAAATGTTGTGAGCAAACACGTGGGTGTTAAGATCAAAACACGAGTTCTCTACAAGAGCAGCAAGAGTTTTTGCTTTCTGAGCCATATCTCGAGCCCTCAAGTCTATGTCTATAAAAGCACATTTGAGGGCTCTACCATATTACTAGTTAATCATGTTTTTAAGCCTGGTTCAATTAAACGAGAATTCATTGCAACTCTTACGCTTATTTTTCAGAATTGCAAATTTAAGGCTCTTATTATTCTTTCAGGAATTTATGGATCTTAAACCACTACAATATGAGGAAATACATTTGTACCACATGTTCCCCTGAACCTACACAGGTTCATCACTGCTAACCTATGAAACATGACATGATTATCTGCAATTCCAACTTATTTTGTCTACATTTGTTTGCCATCTGCTCTCTAGTAGAAGTCAAAGCGCTGTGCCACAGTATATTGGCAAAACCAAACAAGCAAATAAAACAAAGGAAAACAAAAGAAAATTTTTTGATAACTGCCTATCAAATTCACATATTAAATGTTGGAGTACCAATGTCCTGATAGTCAGAGATCCAAGGCCTAAGAATGCAAATACAGACCCCAATATATTCATTGACATAAACACACTCACAGATCTATTATAAGACACCTGAAATGACTGGTAGCACACAGTGTATTTTTTAGCATATAGAATAGTAGCATTAAAGTATGGACAGCTCCTTGTAGATTAGAAAAACATATACACATACATATGTACTTTCCATATATATCTGACACATGTGCAAGAAATGTATATTAGAGCTTCTCTAATGAGTAAGAAGTTTTATAGAAAGTAGGTTTCCCTCTGGTTTCACTAATGTTCATCAGCCTGAGGGAGCTCTGAAATAACTTGTTCTTTCATCACAGGAAGACAGGTCACCACACCATAAAGATGGATTTTTTTGAAAGTTGTGCCTGGATGCTAAAAGTCCATACACATCCTTACTTTCTCTACTAAGATTTTATACATTTAGAAGATGTAAATTAAACATATAAAAATTCAGATGAAAGATACACTAAGCAATATATTTATATGCATAAACATATGCATATATACATATTTATGTGTGGGAAATCTTCTATATATGTGTTGCTTTTATTGGTTAATAAAGAAGCTGTTTTCAGCCAATGGTTTAAGAGAAAATAGCTGTAAGAGATATATAGAGAGGGAATAGGCAGAGTAAGGGAGACAGCATGTACCCTCCAGAGGAGAAAGATGCAAGCCACTAGCCGGAACCTTGCCAGTAGGTCAGGAGCTTCGTGGTAAAAAACAAAACAATAGAAATGGGTTAATTTATTGGCCAAACAGTATTGCAATTAATATAGTTTCAGTGTGAGTATTTTGAATCTGGGCAGACAGGAAATGAATGAACAGACTCCCCCAACACATAAAGATATATACATTCATACATACATGCATACATACATACATACATACACACACATATAGCATCATGTCTCCGGCTTCTTTTATCTCATTTTATACAGAAGAAGTTTAGTGAAGAGCGAACCATGTCTTGCTTGCATTTCTTACCAGGTGCACTGCAATTCTGCTCACCTGAAAACGCAATGCTTACTACGAATGCAAGGATGCTCTAAGCTCCTCTTCTTTAATTCCTTACATCCAGTCTCCAGTTCCTTGTTTGTTCCTTATGTCCTTTTGGCTTGGCATGCCTGTTAAGTCACCCTGAGGCTGTTGTCTTCCTGTCTCTTAGCTATTCCTTCACCTAGGGCTGCAACATCTCCTCCTTCCATTGTCTCCTGCAGATTTTGCATAAAACTATTTCTTATGAAAGAAGTTGTTACAAGTCCATCTTTACCCTCCAAGACTATGTTTTCTGCTGGCTTCTTATTAAAACCTCTTCACCTCAACCTTCATTGTAGCTTCCTCTTCTTTGGTTATAACATGGTGGCCATCATTTTCATTCTGCAACCCTCCTCTGAAGCCCCGTCTCAGCTCGCCGTCCTCTGCAGACTCCAAAGAGGAGATTTGTCAGCACGATTGTAGATGGTAGCACTTTAGCTTCTCACATCCATTGCAGTATGTGTTTAACTGACTTCTACACATATTACCATTTTCTTCCTAGAGGTTATGAGTGATTGTTTCCCTCGTTTTCTCTAGAAGCATCACTATGCCCTTTCTTCAAAATAATGGTACATTCCTTGTGCTCATTTTATTTAAATAGAAAACACACATACTCACCCACAAACACACACGCACACACACACACACACACGAGAGAGAGAGAGAGAGACAGAGAGAGAGACAGAGAAAAAGACAGAGACAGAAGTTTCTTACTTAAAATAAGTAGCTAATCTCATTCTGACTTTGCCAATTTTACTTTAATTTTATATTGTGCTATTTAAATGCCTCAACTCGTTGCTTTCAAAAAGAACTATTGTGAATGAAAAAAGCTATAAAAAGGCCTTTGAATTTTCTATATTCGCTACAATTTTGGAGAGAAGTAGCCATCTGTATCCCTAAATTGTTGAATAAAATATAACAGCTGTTTTAATCCTGGTGCCTTCTCTCTCGCTGTTGCTTCATAGCCAATTCCATCTATCGCATAAAAGCTGCAATTTAAAAAATGAATTACTTCTAACATTCTTGGTCATTAGAAGCAAATGAATGACTACAATCTCTTCCTCAGACTAATAAAGTTGTTTTCATTTTTCCAGAATAAGAAGCATACTTACCCACAAATACATTTAACTACTTTTATTACAGATAATTATTTATTGTGTGTGTGAACATGCA
Organism: Bramus lutescens; assembly: GCA_001685075.1. NCBI lineage: Eukaryota > Metazoa > Chordata > Mammalia > Rodentia > Cricetidae > Bramus > Bramus lutescens. The sequence continues at coordinate 30,278 of LOEQ01004098.1, forward strand.
TGTGTGCACATTCCATGACATCTGTACAGATCAGAGAACTACTAGTGACATATGGGTACCATGGATGGATCTCAAGGTGTCAGGTTTGCCAACAAAGACTTTATCTGCAGAGCTACCTTGTAGGTCCACAAAATCTCCTCAAGTTTAAACATTTTCTTCACACATTCTGCGCATGAGTAGCACATGAAATCTTAAAACCTGTACAGAGATATCTAACTGATTGTCTTCCTTTCACTCCACGCTTTGCTGCCTTTACATAAATGTACTTGGAAAAACAACTGGAGAGTCCAACCTGTTTTCTTTTTCCTCTACCACGTAATACCAAAGTAGATTCCCGCAACTCCTGGCTTACCCTTGACTAGCTACAGCAGCGGTTATCTCAGCTCATTGTCTCAGACATAGTATCCAGTAGGATCCCTCCCGCCATAGCTGTCGCTGAGAAGAGCAAAGAAAGGAGCATTCATGAAGAAAGGCATTTGAATACATGAAGTACACAAATACATTTTGTGTTACTTGTGATTTCAAACTATCTAGATGAAACTCAGGACCAGAGCTAGGATTGGTTTTATTTTGATCATCATTTCTCTCACTTCAGTAAATAATATATTATGGTTTTACATTGGATAATGGACCATTTGAAAACAGAAAATAACTAGACTGAGTAGGCACGAAAATCAGTGAAAATTCATGACTGAATCCTGGTTCTTCATAAAGAAAAAGAGTCAAACACATAGAATTTTCAAATATCTAAAATAATCATTATTGAGAGGAAACAGAGGTCACTGAAATCAAACAATAAGAACTATTTCCATCAAAGAGATTTCCTTAAAAGACCAAAAAATAAATGAGAGGCTTCAACTATTTTATTTTGAACTCCATATTTAAAAATTAATCTGAATGTACCAGTATTAACCAATAAAATGTCTAATTTTACAGGGTTAGTTGTTCTTCATGTCAATTAATGCTCTATATTAAATTCTCCATATTTACTCTTCTAACAACTATGCATTTATTGAAGTGTGCTGAGTATTTTTATAAAGTAACAAAAATCTATGTTAAAAAATCTTAAAGCTAAGTACATATTATGTCTTACAAATTAAGAGAAGAAAATTATGTATGTCTCTGTTTAATATTAATCATTCATTAATTTTTCCCTTAACAAAGAGAAAAATATTCCTTTTTTCTTGCTAAGGCTGTGTGTTCCAGTGCTATCTATCACACTAATCCATTTAATTCTATGTGCTTCTTGAGAACCACTAATGCTGGGCTTTCCTTCTTTGAAGTATAATGAACAGTATAATGGCTTATTTTATTAACATTGTCATACTGTGTAAAACACATATCAATAACAGACACACATGCCTTGCTTGCAAATATGATATCAAAAATTATGACTACTCCTGCACCAATCATAGACAAAATAGTATCCACAAAGCTAGGAAAAAGATACTGTGAGCTAAACCTTAATGAGCATATTAACTCTGGTCATGTACAGTCAAACTGTGTGTGGCTGAATAATTTCCGATCTATATATAATAAATCAGTTTTCTAAACAGGTGTATACTGGGTCTTTTATAGAAAATGTGGCAGACTTTTATCTTCATAGCTGCCCTGTTAAGAAGCACACAATCCAATGATGGTGATTTCAGTGACCCAATGATAGCCAACTGTGGACTATAGAACAGACCTTCCTGAAGCAACCACTCCATTCTGCCGTTATGGAATGCTGTGTTTGTGAGTGCGAATCTGGTGGCCGAGTTTGGGAGATAACCCAGGAGTTTGCAATTACTTGTGCTGCCCTTTCGTTTTGGAAAACAAGAGAAAGGGAAGAAAAGAATACATTCTTGAAATGTAAAAAGACAAAAGAAAAAGAAGAAAAGAAGACAGATTAGGTATAATTAAAGTGGGATTTCCTATACTTCATACAAATTCACAGTAGCACACATTAATTTCAGTGCGTGGTTGTATATTTAAAATCATTATGCTAACATTGACTACAATTAAGAATACTTTGATTTTCAGAGAAGAAAAACTTAGGAATGGAAAATCAGCTTTAGTTAAGGATTCTGTTCTAACTGCTATCAAATGACATATTTTTAAGTCTAGAAGCTATAAATCACTGTAGCTTTCTCCCCTCTAACGGTGGCAATGAACTCCTGTCCTAGGTCTGAACAGTTTCTTGGAACCAATCCAGAAGCCCTAGGTGATTCCTTAACTAACTTAGGTAATTATGCTGATTTCTTTGGGAATAGACGTCTTTGGATCATAGTTAGTTTTCCTCCTAATTTTGTGGAAATGATTATGGAAATCAGTATAATTTCTTAAGCTTTCTACTTCTTTGCCAACAAATAATGTCTTGAGGTGTTTTGTACTAGTTTTTATATGTAAATTAAGACTAAGAAACTGAACATTAAAATACTATATGATTAAATACTAGTTTTTTTTCTTTGATTTTATGCATAATGGTTTCAAATATTTGGTAAAATAGGTAACCCCAAATCCTGATGAATGTATCTCTTTAAAATAATAGAAGTGCATTTTCAACTCTATTTAGTGAATCAGGAAAACACTCTTTCTGGTTATGTGAGATTTTTAAATAGTGATTTAAGTACAAATTTTCCACTTCTGGTTCCATTAATCTGATTATTAATTAACAAAAAAATACTACATACTATTATTAGTTCAAATAAATGTCTTTATGTAGAGTTGATCCCATTTATACAACAAAGTCCTAACACAAGCATTCAGTACATCACCTTGAAAAAGATACTTAAATAAAAGAAATTGTTCCCCAATAATAATTATTATTGGACTTATTCATTTACTCCTGTGTGCTCCTCAAGAACCTTATTTAAACCACAACTGAAAAATAAAACGGTTCATTTTAGCAAATTTATCATTCAATATCTGGAATAGACATACATTTATTTATTGCAAATACAATTTACATCATTCATTCATAAATAATGACCTGGGGTATTTTATTATCCTCATATTCAGAGTAATGATAATAGTATTATAAATATACATAAAATTTGAATATACTCTTAATTGTTGAGCTTTTTCCTTTAACAACAATTTTCAGCCCAAGGGCAAGCACAAGCCAGAGCAGACACAGCACATCTCAACACCACGACTTTAATTTCTGGCATTCACAGCATTTAGCTTCAGAAAGTCTCAAAGGACAACAACTGCTTTCATTTTTGCCTCCTGCAGCCACCCTGTCAGGGGAGAGGTCTGGGCTCAGAAAATGCAGCTCATTAAAATGAAGAATTTTCCCCGACTTTGATATTCACAGTTCACTGGGGATGTGCTACCTGTTCGCTGAGCTATTTTGTCTGGAAGGAGGATGTAACACTGCAGACCATACCTTAATTAAACTGCTTTAATCAAATTCATTAGGTCTCTAACATTTATAAAACATGTTGAGTTGTGGTACTGATATTCTCAGTATATATTTTTTAAATTGTCAGGTTTTCTCTTCCCTTATTTAATTGGGGTGGTGAATGATATTCAGAACAATACTTTCATCCAACGCATAAATGTTTCACTGGTGGACAAGTTATAGGCTCTTTGTATTTTCCTGCACACAGCCACTCCTGCTCTCAGAGGAGTGCAGTTCTTCTGGCCTGTGCCCATTTACTCTCAGAGTCCTAATTTGAAACAGAGGATTTGTCAATCAAAAGAGAATTTTGTAAAAACAACAAATAAATAGAAGTTTTATTAGTCTACGTTACATTTTACTGCTAAGTTGCAATTAGGACAGACAGGCTTCACTCATGACCATTGTCACAATAAACAAGCCTACTGTGAGAACAGACATTACATCCATACACTAATGAGGCAACAATTTTTCACATAGAGACCAGGGCTTTAAACTTTTATATATTCTTCTAACTGGTGTCTCTTGTCAGACAACAAAAGAGCCTAAGAACCCATTCTAAAACAAACAAACAAATAAGTAAAATAGCAGAACCGCATTCTTGTGGTTCTGAGGAACTTTTGTTCTGCCTGTTGGTTGCTGATGATTTGATTCTGTGGCTTCTTTACGCTGGAGGAGTTTTGCAATGTCTCTATTGCAGCCAACAACTGGAATTCCTCAGGCAAAGCCTAATGATCACTAAAACTCTCACCTACTTTGCTGATGCTCATTTCTCAAACAATCTCATGAGAACTGTATGTATTTATAATATGTGAAATTTTGATAAACTTTATTTAATAAGTGTATAATATTTTACAAATGAGATAGGAACAGCAATATCTTAAATTTTGGTTAATCAAACTGGCCATCAGTAGAAGAAACTTCAAGATATGTCTCTTTGGCATCTAAAGAATTTATTTATCTCCTGGGGGAAAAGAGTCTTGATCAATATAACACTTTTTTGATAGGCACTAAATTTGCATTGAATCTATTAGAAATAATTCCACATGGACTCAATCTGTAAATAACATAATCATCAGAAGTGCTCTGAACAGAAGAGAAAAGTTATTGCAGAATGAGAAATTTATCAGAGGAGATTCATAGTTGAAGTTATGATCAAAATTGTGAGGGTGCAGACTATAGAAACTTGTTGCAAGATTAAGAATGTTGTCAGTTTGAGCTTTATTCAATCCAAAGACTATTTATTAATAACACAGCATCATAATTGAAGAAGTAGTTTAGTTGCAATTGCCTGGCATGTTGCACGGAATGAACTGGATCACAAAAAACATGGACCAAATATCTAACTTGCAGAGACTGATAGCCTTACTATCTGTAAGTTCTCATAGAAAGAATATGTAAAGTGGAAGATGCTTTAAAAGAAATATTCTAATTAATTGAAAATATAGAAACAAAGATGAACAAGAAATGATAGACAGAAAAGAGTTTGAAGTTCTATGTAAATTAGAGCTGGGTGTTATATAAATAGCTGATATGGAGAAGAAAAAAGTTTAGGGTTTAATTCTATGAGTAAGAAAGAAAGGAAGGAACAGAGATGTACATAGTATTGGACAGAGCTGATAGTCAATGAAGTATCAGAAAGAGATGTACATAGTATTGGACAGAGCTGATAGTCAATGAAGTATCAGAAAGAGATGTACATAGTATTGGACAGAGCTGATAGTCAATGAAGTATGAGAAAGATAGGAAAGTTGAGCATTCATTTTAAGGTTCTCCAAAGTTCTTCAAAAGGAAATCTTAGGAGTCAATCATTTCAGAAACAAAGTGACATACAAAAAATGCTGCCTATTAATAGCCAGGGACTTGGACACATGAAGGTCGCAGGCACCATTTGTGAGACGCACTCAAACAACAGTGAAATATAAAATCAAAATTGGCCAATGAAGAAATAATAGGGAGTAAGGATGCATTGTAATGATTACATTTTGCTCTATAGACAGAGTAAGGAATAAGCTAACAGGCGGCACATAACTGTAGTTCCAGAGATGGAAAGAATCAGGACTTCATGCCCAGTCTTGGGATACATATTGAGTTCAGGGAGTTCTAGGACAGCCTATAATATACCGTAAAGAGTAGAGGATGGAGAAAGGGCAGGTGAGCTGTGGAATGAAATTGAAAACCATTATTTTTCTAATGAAGAAGAAAGGCTCATATTATAAGCATATATTGGAAACCAAAAGTGATAAAAGAGATCAGAAAAAAGCTGGTGAAATGAAACTAAGAATAACTGGGGAGAAAATTCGGTGATAGCCTTGATAAACATTTTGTATTGTCTCCTGTACGGTGGGTTGAATAGATTCATCAAAGTCAGCAATGCCATAGTTATTTCAAACACTCTTTCCACATCACCATTATGTTGTTAGAGATAGAAGCGTATAAATGCTCATTGTTCCTTCCTGATTCATTTACTTATAATATTCAAGGTAGACCAAAATCACATCATTGGGATGGGTATAGACGCCATGCTATGTCACCAAGAGGTAAAACAAGGACAAGTTACTAAACCAAAGATCAAGAGAACAGGACGTTAATGAAAAAAACATGCTTCAGAAGTAATTTTCATTGATTATAAAATGGCGAGGAATCATTAATCTTTTCATTGTGGAATCATATCCAGAGGTTATGCTTTCCTGACACTATCTTATCTTTATCAATAAACTCTATATTAGAAAGCTTAAACTGTTATTTTAAGAATGCATTAAACCATTCTGAATACTGTATTTCACAATTTGCTCAAAAAACCCTAAAAGTAGAGCATAGTTATATAGGATCTATATAAAAATGTAGCAATGTCTTAATTTCATAGAAGGTTTTTACTGAATAAAGCATTTAGTTTTAATTTTAAATGAACAGTTTGTCACAATGAAATATTTCTTATGTATTAGTAACAAATACCTTCTTCACAATCAAATATTTGTTATGTGTTAGTAACACATACCTTCGTTAGTTTGCTCTTGCAGTCACTAAATACTCTACCAAAAGTAACATGTGAAAAGGATGAATTTTGGCTCACAGTTCAAGGGTATAGGATATAATTTTAGGAAGTTAAGGCAGCAGGAACTTGAGGTAGCTTGTCGTATTGCAGCCACAATCTGGAAGCAGACAGTGATGTATGCATGGCACTGCTCCTCTCCCTTTTTCTACTGACACAGTATAAAATCCACTTTCTAGAGAAGGTGCGGTCCATAGATAGCATGGGTCTTCCAACATTAACCAAGTTCGTGACTAAAAGCCCCCTTCAGGTCCACCCTCTGGTTTCTTCTAGCTGATTTTAGATTCCAGAATTGAGACTAATTAAGAATTATATTACAGTACATACACACACACATACATACCTATATACATATTCTATAGATGCTAGATTGAAATAATAATCTCATATAGTAAATGTCTAGTTAAAATAAATATGCAGTCATAGTTTTGTTTTAATTAAACTCATGACTGAACTGGAAATTTAGTGTAACTTTGTCATTCCAGCAGTGAGTTTCAAGTGAAAATCTGGAAACTGTTGTTGATTGTTGAGTCATTATGGGTATGGTCATTTAAGTCAGAAACCTGTGTCAACCTTTCTTTTCAACATTATACTGAGGGTCTATATACATTAACAAGGCTGGATAAAGAACTCCAAGCATAAAAATTATTTACAAGAAATTTTAAAATGTTTTCCCATTGGTAATATGATTTTTTATATAGAAATAAAAGTAGATGAAACAAAACGGAAAGAAGAGGATATTCTTGATTTAAAAGCATTTAGAAAAAAATCAACATGCATATGTAAAGAAATGATAAATTTGGAATATTTTAGAATGTTGTTTATTATTGTGTGTGAGTGTGGGTGTGTATGTGTGTGATGCATCTGTCTGGTACATGTGTAAGGTCACCAGGCAACTTGGTACAGACAGCTCTCTCTTTCCACCTTTACATGAGCTCCAGGAATTAAACTCAGCTAGCCAGTTTGGAAAGCGAAGCACTTTTACCCACTAACCAACATCACAGGGTCATTAACACATTATTTTGATACTTCTCTTTTATACCGATGGGCTTCTGGTTACTGTGCTACCTGAAATGCGGGGTATGAAATGTAAGAAGCTGAAGTTGAAGCAAGTGGATCATTTAGGTTGGTGAGGCAAGCATAAAGAAACAGAGTTCAAAGTACTTAACACTGAGATAGAGTGAGAACAGTTATCTTGGATAGTAATTAAGAGGAATTGTGGCCAATTAAATTGGAGAATTTTTTTTAAAGGATACCAGGTCTTAATTTGAGGATTAATGAAATGTAGTGGGGTTTGAGAGATAAGAAATGCAGGAAAATTTCCTCAGTGTCTGTTGTTAGACGGTTGGGATGGAGGAAGGGTGGTTGTGGGAGCAGGGAAGAAGATATCTTAATTAAGGGAGCCATTTTAGGGTTGGCA
>LOEQ01004098.1:59400-72038 GCA_001685075.1 Bramus lutescens
TCTCTCTCTCTCTCTCTCTCTCTCTCTCTCTCTCTCTCTCTCTCCCCTTTGGTCAATGTAGACCAAACTAGCCTTGAACTTGTTATATAAATAAAGATAGTCTAAAATTTCAACCCTCCTACTTCCATTCCCAAATTCTTGAATTGTGGGAAAATGACAAATGACACCACATCTGGTTCATGTGGTACAGAAAGTCGCCAAGGACTTTATAAATGGCATGCAAACACTCTGCCCTCCGAGTGACAACCCCAGTCAGCTCAACACTGACTGATGTAAGGCTGTAGCAGTATAATTAGTTTCCCCTTTATAGTAGTTCTATGATTACATGTATCAAACATCCTTGAGTATTGTTTTACTGTTACACTTCTGTGCGTTTCTGTAATAGCATACCTGTGTTTGTCTGTTCTCATACAAAATGATTGAATGTGTCTGTAAACACTTAGTCTCATAGATACTAGGTTGTTACATTTTGCAAGGAATCAATGTGTAGGGTTTATTTCTGTATAAAGAGGCTTGATGATACTCAAGCATTAAGAAGGGAAGTTGGGAGATTTATGTAATTGCTATAGGTTATATTAGACTACACTCAGTTTCAGGACCATGATTGTGAAGTTATGTCCAATACTTTTTATTACTATGATTTTTTTGTCTAAAAATTAATACTTATTTTAAAAGTTAAGCATGCTGTTATGCTATTTTCTACAGAAATAATTTTCAGAGGAAGCAATTTAACTAAGAAAATGTTTAGGTCTAAATAAAACAATTCAGATGATCTCACTAGGTTTAAACCCTTTCTGATATATAGTGCCTCCAAGGAATCAAATAGCTGGAAACATATGAACTACATGAATTAAACTACACATAATAGTTCAACACAAAAATTTAATTGAAAAGGTTCTAAAAATGTCATGTTCTCCTCCAATAATTGTTGCTACCTAGGGCAAAGATGAGCTGGAGGGTTTATCGGGAGTACTTTTCTATTTTTTCTAAATTAATCTAGGATTGCTGTAAATAATACATGTACTTACCATGTTGCTCTTCAGTTTTCCTTTAAATTCTATACAAATATAATGAGAGTTATGATTATATTTCTCTGGCATAATATTTTTATATTACCTTTAAGAAATCTTCATCCTTTAAAAAACCTGTAGGGAAATACATTTCTTTGATGCATAGCTATATAATGCAATAATACCTTGCTATGATGAAACTTGATTTTTTTTTGGTACATGGAAGACATCCATGTGTTAAAATTAGTAAAGGACCTAGCTGTAAGCTTATTCAGTTGCTACCAAAGGAGAATTTTCTATATGAATTTTGATCAAAAGCAAAGGAAAAATAAATTCAATCTCTTATAATAATTTTAAAATTAAAAGATATACTCATTCAATCAAGAAATAAAAAATCAACAAATTCATAATGTAAAATGTCCTATATGTTTTCATGTACATATATTTCTAATATTACTGTCAAAGATTATTTATTCGTAGATCTACCTTTCTTTGAGATTATTTGGAAAACCATAACTTTGACTTTTCCTGACCTATTTTCTTCAGTTTAAAAGATGAGATCAGGCTCATATTGCATTTTCAGCTCTAGCCTCACCGGCTCCTTCATTGATCTACCTTCCTCTTTGCATCTTTCCCCATAGATATCCATGAGTTCCATCCATCACATCCTCCCAGGGCTTGTTAAGATGCCCCTGTTCCTTTGTGTTGCTTACTTTAAACATGCTTTTTATCATTATTTAATGTATTATTTACTTTCTCAACTTTCTTCTTCCGCTAGAGTCCAAAAATCATGAGGTCAGAGTTCATCTTTCATTCCCAGATGCATCTAAGTACAAAGCCAATGTCAAAATATTGGTCAACAATGGAAAATATAATGTAATGTATTGCAAAACAGCTCACTTTCCTCCAACATTCATGTAGAGATAATAACACTACTACCAATGCTTTCCTCTGTAGAAGTTTTTGCTCTGGTTACTAAGTTGGGTGCTGTTCCTGAAACAGCATCTGTTCTCTAGGGATAAGTGTAACAAGTAGACAGCAAGAGAAGTAATGAATCAAGTTAGAGTACTTTGAAAGGATCTGCCAGGAGATGGTAGCAGATTAATAAATGTCCTTGGCCCATGCTTGTACAGAGGGTTGCTCTCTGTAAATTGACAGTGTTCCCCAATTACCAAGGACCATAGTTACACAAATCATTGAACGTAAAGAGTGACCTGGAGGCTGCATGGAGCCTTCACCCCTATGTTCTATTTTATTTGGGACAGGTCTTCGCAGTGTATCTAAAGAGAAGAGAAACCTGGATACTAACAAAGTCACAAAACCTTCTGCCTAGATTCTGTCCTGGATACAAGATGTTGTGTGGCAATGGTAACACAGATGGGAGTGGTCAACCAATTTCTGGTTAAACTTGAGAAATGCATCTGGAGAGGGAGCCCAAGCTCTCTACTGCTTGGGTGAACAGAAGTTGTGACTTTATAGCCCAGAATCATAGGGTAGAAACAAACATGATTATATAATAATAATAATAATAATAATAATAATAATAATAATAATAAATGATTCGAATTCCTAATTATATTCTGCTATATTCCTAGATCAGTACTATGTCCATTTGTCATCAGAGAGGCTTCCTCTGGCAGCAGATGGGAGCAAGTTTAGAGACCCACAGCTAGATATTGAAAAGAAAGAGCGTCTAGACTGGAGGTCTCCATCACTCCCTTTTCTCTGATCTTAGAGTACCCTGAGGGAGAGGGTGACGACAAATTCCAGGAGTGAGAGGGAAAGGAAGACACCAGGAGAATCAACTGAATCAACTGAGCACGGTTCACACAGGCTCACAGAGACTGAAGCAGCAATCATGGAGCCTACGTGGATCTGTACCAGGTCCTCTGTGAATATGTTATATGGTGTCGGTTTGGTGTTTTTGTGGGACTCCTAACAGTGGGAACAGATCTGTCTCTGACTCTTTTGCCTGCTTTTGGGACACTTTGAATCTTATTGCATTAATTTGTCCAACCTCTATGTGTTTGTATTGTCATGTTTGATTGCTGTTTCTTGGAAGCCTTCTTCTTTCTGAAGGGAAACAGGGTGGGAGTAGATGTGGGGAAAGGAGATTAGGGAGATCTGAGAGGGGTGGAAGGAGGGGAAACTGTGGTTGGTTTGTATTTTCTGAGAAAAGAAACTATTTTCAATTTAAAAAATTTCTCAAAGAACTAATAAAAATAAGAGTCTAAGAGTGATTCAAAACATAAATGGATATTGAAAAGTAAATAATATGCATTTTAATACATCTCTATAATAATTGTTTGGATAGTAAATTATGTAATTAAGTGAAAAATATCAAGTTATGAATGTAATTAGTGAAAATAATGTTTCTACAATTTAAATATTCATATTGCCTTTTTCTTCAAAATCTGAAAAGGACACCTGCTTCAAGAAAGAGGGGAAAGAAAAAGAAAATGTCTGTAATTACTGTGACTTACTCAGTAAGTTAGGATACATTTATGTCAACTTTACGCAGAGGAAAGTGTAAAGACTTGGAGAAGGGAGTTTCAATTTTATTTCCGTTCATTTATTTTATTAAATGTGCATCTGAGATGGCAGGGTATGGGATGTATAATATGGACTTGGCAAAGCATGAATAAGTCCTTGGTATAATAATCTTGAATTATTTCCTATTTATAAAAAATATAATTAGCACTACTCCGTGTTGGCTGCATGAGTGTAGACATCGAGAGAGTTGAACTCAGTATTCAGATTTAGAAAAATGTCTGCAGAAAGAGTTTCAAGGTGAGCAAGTTGATCGTGCACCATTACATCACTATAACTAGTAAGGAGCCTCAACCAAGAAAGGGAAAATAAATATCATGTGTTGTTTTCTGGAGGACAGTGAATTAGAGTGAAAATCTGAGTTTTTAGAGTGTAAAAGCATTAACTGGAAAAACAAGAATACTGTGTGTAGTATACTGTGAAAAGCAGACTGTTTATTGTCATTCTTTATTCACAAAATGAAAGTGTGAACATGTGACTGACATGTGACCAAGTGACAGAAGTATTCAAGAGCACGTAAAGATCACTACAACACTCAAGGTTCTGCCACCATAGCACATACCTGTACCATCCAATTAATTTAAGACAAAGAAACCTTTCCTTTACCATCTCGTGTCTGAGGTCCTACTCTAAGATAGGTCGGCCCCATCACTTTGGAACTTGATGTATGGGAAAGCAAAACCACTTATCTCAAGATCAGGAAGTAGAAGAATGAGGGGCCAGTGTTCCCTTACGAGGGCCAAACCCTAATAATCTAAGCCACTTCCAAGAGGTCCCACATTTTGACTGTTCCAACAGCTTGCTATAATGCCGTGCTTGGGAGTAAGCTCTTAGCACATAGGCCTAAGGGGAGCATTCAAAATCCACACTACAGTAGGCTTCTGTATGGATACTGAAATAATCAACAATGATGGCTGAAGAAGACACTGTCGTAGAAACACAGCGGGTAAATTTATCAGTGAAGATGGGCAAGTTGGGAGTGAAAGGAAGTCCTACGGATTCAGGCTCTGCAGGAGTAAATCCTTAGGGTTTGCAGTTGTTCTTCATGCTGTTTGCGGTAGTCATGGATGTGAAGGTGTTTTCAGCTGGACACATTTCTCTGTTGAATGACATGGCGGAAAAGAAGGGAGACGGCACTACACAGTCGATCCACAGCACATTGCTTAACTGACCGCTATATGCTTGCCAAATGGACAATTGAAGTTTTACAAACTGCATTCTAAGGAATTCTGATGCCTTAAATTACCTTAATAGATATTCCATCCATTAAGAATTCCTTGATTAACCAAGACTCAGTAAAGCCCGAGTTAACAGAACCTGAAGTGGTGTATTTATATCAGTACTTCTTACAGTCTTTAATATTTTAATGTGCAATATGAATCACCTAAAGGGAGATTCACTATGTAGTTCCTAAACTTTATGGACCGTTTCACATTCATTCAAAAGCAATTACTCACATCTGCTACACACTAGGTTTCCTCAAAACACAGTTTGGGACTGACTGTTGAAGATAATGTCCATTGTCCTCAAGGGCACACGGGACGTATTGTGCGTGTTCCTTGGTTGCTGACCAGCATGGGACACAGTAAAATAATTGCCCTATTTTAGGATGCAAAACTTTCTTTCTTTTATTGCTTTATGCAAGTAAAATGCTTTTTACAAAAATCTAGTTAAAAAATGTTCATGAAAGCATCTAACATAAAAATGTTCATGAAAGCATCTAACATAAAAATAAAGGTATGAGTGAACTACTGTTGAAAATGATGCAGGTTTCATATAAGGGAAACTGAGGCTACCTGATATGTTACAATAACAAAGATTTAACAACTTTGTAATAAAGTAGTTTTACAAAGAACTGTGGATAAAATCAGGCTTAAGTTTACACTGTAATATAAATATATGTATTTATTTGGTTACAAAGAACTGTGGATAAAATCCGACTTAAGTTTACTTTGTAATATAAATATGTGTATTTATTTGGTAGATGAACCCCCAGAACACTCACACACACTCACACCCATTCCTTCCTTTTGCACACATACATGCATATGCATGCATATTCCTATAAGCAGAGAGAATACTTAACATATGCAAGCCCTGGGATTCAGTCTCCACAACAAAACATGAATGTGTGTGTGTGTGTGTCCAATTATATTATCCACTTACATTTCTGCTTATTTTGCTTTGTAGAATCTTATCAGTAACAAAGAGAGTCAGTATTTCTTGACATGCTCTGGCATGCCCATACCTGCCACTACACTTTATGAAAGAAGCTGATAAGCTGTAAATCAGTAATTCCAAGATCCATATTTTATCACACAAAGGATTGCCATCTATACTTCTTCCCAAAATTCAAATATTTGAGACTCTATGCTAAGACTGTCATATATTCATTTTATTATAGAGCAATCACTGAAAAATTGAAGCAATCTTTTCATGTATTTGGATATCCTAAATCTCTGCAATTAGAATACTCAGTATACCTTTGATGAATGAAGATTCACAATTATTTAGTATATTTCAAACTTGTTTCCTCAACTACACTGTCCTTACAGCTACAATGTCATTTGTGAACATGTTAAAAGTATTCAATGATTTTTTTCTGAGTATTGAATTATTGCTCTTACACCATTTTCATTTCGTTGCTTACCAGTGTGGGGACTATTTGGCCAAAATGATCAAACTAGACTATTCACAAAGATCCTCACTGTTAGCTATTCTATGTTCATGGTATGCAAATAACAGCGAATGGCAGTGTTCACATATAATCTTCCATCTCTTTCAGATATACGGAAAATATACAGAAAAATATACAGAAAGAGCTGAAGTGAAATATGTTACACCAGTTCTTATCCTTTCCGTTTTTATATTTCTATGATTTCAAATTACGCAAGCTGTTCGGGTTATTAGACAGTGAATCCAGCTGACTTAAAAATATAGAACTTTGCCAGACAGGCTCTTATAGAAAGCTATTTAGAGCTTCTATTATCTACTGAAGAACTAATGCACTTCCTTAATTGTGCCTGCTGGGTGATCAGGAGAAACTGGCTGAGGAATTCAAGTCCACACAGAAATGCAAGGCTGTGAAAAGGACATTTGCTCAGCAAGAAAGGTTGCAAAAACCCTTTGACAAATGAGACAAAGTAAGTCAAGTAATAACGGAAGGGCTTTTTGAACATTTTCAGTAATTTGGTTATAACTAACTCTGGGGTGCATTAGCGGAAGGGTCTTAATCAGACCTCATTTTTCCATTAGAGACTGATTACAATGTGTCTCTTACTGGTAGATTTCTTTTTATCTCTATGAAAATGGCAAGCAGATATAAACTTATTTGTTTGAACTTCCTTTTGTCCATGTCTTTGTGTCCTGAGCAGATCTGATGCTGTCAAATAGAGCCTGTGTACACAGAGGGCACTGTTCACCAAGTAATCCCTCTTCTGCAGGCAAATGATTAAACCAAATCCACATTAACATGAGATCAACTCACATCTCTCAAATGTAGTGTCTGTGCTAAAAGCTTGTTTTTACAAGCCTGGGTGAATTCTGTTTCTTTTATGAAAGATGACTTTCAATCGGGGAGATTTATTTTCTTCTTGCTAAATACATCACTTGCCAGGCCAGTGATCTGATTAAGAAGACATCTAAATTAAGAGACTGCCTGGAGGTTGGGTAAGTGTTTTCTGCCTAAGTGACTAAGATCATAGGTAATCCAATAGAATTGTCTTTTCTTTTTTGTTTAGAGACATCTTCCTAAAAAGCAAAATAACCCCTCCCTTGAAGATATGATTTTTGAAGATATTACATGCTGGGAAAAATTTTTAAATCTCTTTTGCTTGTTTATTTGGAGTCAATTTTAGTTGCTTTACTCAAAAATACTGCATTAGTGGCTCTTCCGATGTACATGCTCCATTATAGAAAGAACAACTCTTAGATCAGAGCTGGCTTCCATATAAACAGCAAGTGATGGCTGTGTGAGCATAGCAATCAAAGCCACTCCATTGCTGTCAGGGGAAGTTATACCAACATTGTTTCACTACTTGCTTTTCTTAAACTTTTACATAACACGTTGGTGTACATGTTCAGCATAAGTAGTTTCAAGAGTCTTCTTCAACTGTTCTTCATCTTCTTTTTAAGCCAGTCTCTCACCTCAAGCCACTGATTGGCTAGGCTTGCTGACCAGTGAGCTTCAATAATGTCCCTGTGTTTGAACACTGCAGCTCTGGGATTACAGATACTTGAGTTTTTATGCAGTTGCTGGGGCTCTGACCATAGGTCCTTCTGCTTTCAGAGCAAGCATATTACCAACTGAGCTATCTCGTCTATCCAGTATTCACTATTTTTAAACTTTTGTTCCTGATAAATTTTAGAAATATTGGGAGAGAATAAACTATGTCCAACTACCTGTTATATTTGTATTTCTCTTTGGGTTGTAAAGAATTCCATGTATGTTTATACATACATATGAATATGAATCTAATTTTCTGATATTGATACCAAATTTTAAATAACTTAATAAACAAATATCATTCTAAATAACCCAAACCAATCATTGGTTCAAGTCTCAGAGAGCTGGTTTTGATATTAATTGGCATATGTATAGATAACTACCATTGTGAGGCACAGTATTTCTAGAATATCTTATACAACAGAACTTTGAGTCTCATTTTCATAAAAAAACTAGTACAGTAGAGGAAACTAATTTGGAAGGATGATCACATATGCACATTTGAAAGTATAACCAACTCAGAAGTAAGAAGATCCAGAGAAGGGGGGGTAACTGTTTCTTTGATTGTTTGGTTGGCTGTTGATTGGTTGTTGTTGTTGTTTGGAACTTAAGTGGCTTAGATAATGGGTGGATCTGGAACACTCTAGGAAGCTGTGGATGACCTTGAGCTGCTGATTCTCCTACCACCACATCCCATGAGCTGAGATTATAGACAGGCAATCCCACTTCCGGCTTCTTATTGCTATTTTAAAGTCTTTCATTTTCCTTGCAACTTTAATATGTATCTTCTCTAATGTAATCATAAGACTTTGGGCACAATCACGTTTCAGGAAAATTATGTGCTTTCCTTTTAGAGATTTGATTAACACCTGAGGAGTGTAAGATTGATGAGCAGAGACAAGTGAAAACTTAGTAAGTTATTCCCTGCTGAATAAGGTACTGGGAACTGCTTCGGAAGTTTAAGTATTTGGGAATATTACTTCAGCTATTTGCATTTCATTGGGCACAAGTTAATGAACGAATAATATTTTTAAGGTTTAGAATCAAGAGAAAAATCATTATGGAATCCTGTGTCCTTTTAGGCCATTTCTCAAATGGCATCTATATCAGAATTCTAATGGAGATAAATGTAACCTCTGTTGCATTCACGAACTACAGTCGTTTTTCACTTTTTAGTGAAAGTCTCTATCATACCTGTGCACTTTACAAATGCATTCAAAACTTCAATTTGAAACACTTTCTAAGAAAATAAATCATTTTTACAACCTATATTTTCAGTCAAAGCTTTCAGAATCATCCCTTTCTTGTTTTTCCCATAAAGACTATCTTCTTCGAACCCTACTTTAAATGCCATCTATCTCAATGAGATTTTTGTTACCAAAACCCATTCCCTACCTTCTTAGGCTTCAAGGTTCCAAGAACCTCATCCTACTCTCTGTCTCCATGTGGAGCAGATCTTCTTGCTCATCTTTGTCTTTCAGTCCATATCTTATTTACAGATACATTCTGATTTAGAACGGATATTATCTTTTCACCGAATGAGTAGAAAAGTCTGAGGAGAATCAATGTGGAAGAATCAAGAGAGACTTGTGAGAAGTCTGTTGTATTAGCTCACCCAGGAGAAGAAGGCCTTCCAAGTTCATTGCTGGCCAGAGAGGTCTGTAAAGACTCTAAATCATTTTGTTCTAACACTGCCAATTAGTTGTACTCTCATTTTTGACTTAATGAATTTTATTTTGTATTTCAGTTCATTATTTATATGTTTATTGCTCTCATTCAATATTAGATGCCTTGAAGGCAAGGATTGCATATTCAAGTCCTGTGTTTCTTCAGAGTGATCTCTGGTGAGTGTCTGGAACCAACAATTTATTGAGTAAGTAGACATTGATTTGGATGAATTTAGTGTCACCAGTATAATTTTTTTTTGTAGAAAAGTTAATAAAGTCTGTTGTATTCCTAATGTTTCTGGGTAAAGGGAATTTTTTCATATAAGTTACTAATCTTATCAGTCTATAGTTTCAAACTTTTCAATCTGTTTCTAAGACATTATCGTACTGGGTTTTTAAGTGGGGGTCATATATTAATTAAAAATCATACAGAGTCTTGAAATTGAAAGGTGATTATACAAGCACGTGATTGGAGGGCTGTGTTCAGCTTGTTAAAGAGTAGGGTTTCGTGAAAAAATGAATACATGACTAAAATATTTGTGGATTTGACACTCACGTGGTTCTGGTGTTGGAAGTCCTTCTGAATAAGTGTTTCTTCATTGGTTAATAAATAAAGAAGCTGCTTTCAGCCAATGGCTTAACAGAATATAGAGAGCTGGAAGAGATATATATAGAGAGAGACACCATGGAGGCACCAAAAGGGAAAGATGTGAGTTACCAGCTGGAACCTTGCCAGTAGTCCATGAACCTCATGGTAAAATATAAAATAATGGAAATGGGTTTATTATTGATGTAAGAGCTAGCTACCAATACACTTAAGCTACTGGCTAAACAGTATTGCAAATAATACAGTTTCTGTGTGTTTATTGCACAGGGCAGGACAGAAACCTCCTTCAACATTTCTGTATATGTGTTGCTTTTATTGGTTAAGGAATAAAGAAGCTACTCCTGGCCAATGGCTGAACAGATCATAGCCAGGCTGGAAGATATATCTATATATGTATATGTATGCACACACACACACACACACTCACANAGAGAGAGAGAGAGAGAGAGAGAGAGAATCAGAGAGAAGCCATGTAATCCCTCCAGAGATAGATGCCAGAGGGAACCTTGCTGGTAAGCAATAGTTATATGGCAATATACAGATTAATAGAAATGGGTTAAATTAAGATGTAAGAGCTAACCAATAAAAGCTAGAGCTAATAGAGCATATTCCAAATAATATAGTTTCTGTGTGTTTATTGCACGACTGGGTGGGACAGAAACCTCCTACAACATGTTTCTGTTGCTTTTACTGTTTTCCCATTAATATGGATATTATCTGTAGTCAAGAAAATGTACTTTATGTCACATGTCCTTGAGTTTGTCAGAATAAGGACTGAAGTTCATGCAATATTATATTTCCTTTTTCTAGAACAATTTTTGGCACTCATCCAGTTGTTTGTTACTTTAGAGTTATTTGATTTTAAATGTGTACCTTAGTTGAACTAAATAAATATCATTTTTTAAACATTGTCAAAGTGAGTGGAAAATATTTAGAATAATGAATGCATTATTATACACAAAATATGTAAGCCTAAGATCCTCTACTGCCTCTGGTATATGTTGGTCCTGATGTTGTTATAGTAAACATATAGTGTAAATTCCAATACTGGACAAAAATTTTTCCTCAAACAATATTGTTTCAGGTTTTGTGGAGAATTTCTGAAGTTCATCAGTAGCAAAACAATGATGTCAAAAAGAGATTAGAGAGCCCTCTTGCTATGTCAGAATTGAAGGAATTTGCTTCATTCACTTTTGAAGTTTTTCTAAGTCATTGATATGTACAACTCATCAGTATGTAGAGTGGGTCCTATTTAAGAGCACAAATTGCTTGACACGTATTCTGGGTGTGAACCATGCTGGCAATGGTCCTTTACATTTATAACACATTCTTTCTATATGCTTTTCCCAGAACTCAATAAAAATTATTTATTCTCAAAACTTCATGATGGATCTTACTACTCTCTCATATTTTGACCTACTTTTCCCCAACAACCCCAATAGGTCCTGACCTCTATTATCAAAATCTCGATGCAGATGGAAGCTCTGATGAGATTCTAATTAAGTGTAAACCTTTCTGTAATTATACATGTTCACTATTTAATGAGATACGTTCTATAATTAGAAATTTATTTGGACACTTTAAAATTTTACAGACTGTAGCTGTAGTGTCCTGTTTAAAACATTTTTCATTCATGAGGGGGCAAAGTTCTCTTCCCAACAAATGTGTCACTGCCAAGGGAAATTTCTCCTTTAATTAAGTGTAAAGTCCCGTGAAATGATAAGTCACAAATCTTATTTTCACTCTTCCTTTACTTGTCTTGAACACAGGTTGAAAACAAACACCCTATAAGGTACAAGCTTTTACTGTTTAAGTAAACAGTGTTTGGTATTGGCTCAATAAATATCCTGTCATCATTTAAAAAAAATTGCTGTCAAATTCTGCTTTGGGATGAAAACAGAGGCATTTCAAGCCATTTCTATCTAGAAGAGTAATGAAAAACTGTAAGGAATTATGGTGATCAAGAGCATTCACTGGGAGGTCCCTGAAACTGGGGTAGGAGAAGGGAATCCTCAGAAAACTCTATTTATAGTGCTGCTTTCTCAACAACTTGTTTTTTTTTTATACTCTGTCCATATCTTGCATCATTTCACGTCTAATCACTGTCGTTAAATTATATGCCCTTACTCCCTTTTTCACAGTACCCTAGGGATAGCACTCCTAGGAGGAGTACACAGGCAGAGTAAAGCACAACTGAGTCATTACCAGGAGAGGAAAACCTGAGCCAAAATATCAGTCTGGTTACATGATGCATAGTAAATTAGTAGGGATAGGCAGATGGCCTTCACTATGTTCGTAAAATGTAATAAGACTTACACTATTTTCATTCTTCTACAGTTCTGCCAGTGCCATTTGGTGAAGATGCTTTCTTTCATCCGGGTGTTCATAGGTTTGTGGGCTAATATCTGGGTCTTCTATTCAATTCCATTGGTCAACTTCTCCGTTTTTATGCCAATACCAAGCTGTTTTCCTTACTGTAGCTCTGTAATAGAGTTTGAAGTCAGGGATGGTAATGGCTCCAGAAGTTCCTTTATTGTATAAGATTGTTTTGGCTATCCTAGGTTTTTTGTTTTTCCATA
>LOEQ01004098.1:79099-100620 GCA_001685075.1 Bramus lutescens
TTCCTTCCTTCCTTCCTTCCTTCCTTCCTTCCTCCCTTCCTCCCTCCCTTCCTTTCCTTCCCTTCCCTCCTCCTCTTCCTTCTTCTTCCCCCTCTTTTTCTTCCTCCTTGTCCTCCTCCTGCCTTCATGCTCCTCGTCCTTCTTTATTAAGGTTGTAGAGGCTTACAGGATACTTATGTAATTCTATCATAGGTTCTTCCATCTCCTGTCTATGGAACTGTGATCAGTTTTCTCAAAATGTCAATGCCTATAGGAAGAAGTTGCTAAATTTGGATTTCCTAGGTGTTAAATACTTACTTTAGTGGTTTGGGTTTTTCTAGGAATAAATCCTTTGCATATTTCCACTTTTATATTCTAGAATCCCCCATGAATATAGAACTATGGCTGCATATACCATCAACCTGATGATATATAACAAACTCCTATACAGCTGATTAGTGAAATCTAATATCAGGTCTGAAATGAAGTTACCATCAAAGTTTTATCTCTGTGTATTCTTGATTGAAAAGGGAAACCAAGACTGGGCATAGTAGCATTTATCTATAATTCTCCCACTGGAGAAGAAGTTAAAGGAAGTCTAGACCAGTCTGGGCTATCTATCAGCACAAGTTCAATACTAGTCTAAACTACCTGGAGAGACGCTATTAAAAAAAATGTTGGTATGCTCCCTGGTACAATATTTATGAAGAATATCCAAGAACTCTTTCCTTTGCATTTGGTAGTGGTGATGATAGCAAACCTAGTGCTTGCTACATGATAAGAAGGTATTCTGCCATCAAGCTATATTCTCATGTCCTCAGAAGTCTCCTTCTTTATAGAATAGTTCATATTCACAAAATATGACATTACTCTATTTTAAAATGTTGGCTTAAAATAACATTTGTATCTTATATATTTTTATTGACAGTCAATAATTGATTCCCTCATTCCTAAAAATGAGACTTATCTCACTAGAATGTGTAGTCTGTTTTTCTCTTGACATTTATTGCCAGTCTCATAGATTAGATTACCATATGACCTTCCAATTGTATGAATACTTCAAAGGCTGATTAAGGAGAGAAAATTATTAACTCTGTTGATCTTGTAATGAAACTACTTTTGTATAATTATAATATAGATGAAAAATTCAAACTCTTTACAGTATATATCAGGTATGTGATTTCTGCTGATTCAAGTGAACTTTAAGAATACATCTACAAATTTCAAGTACCTTTTCAGATATATCTCAATAATGTGTTGGTGAGTAATATTTTCATTTTCATATGATACTTAAATACTGGTTTTAATCTTGAAAAAATGAATTAATTTACTTAATCACACTAATGTATCAAGTTCTTTTTCATTTGTAGACAACATGCATTCCTTCATTTCATTTGTTCATTTAATTCAATAATATAATACCTAATTACTTTTTTATTATCATAATTGGGATATATATATATCTGCATATACATACACAGAATAAAACATATATCCACTGGGCTATTCTTTATACATGTTAAAAATACAAATGTCAAATGTTACTTTTGTTAGCTCATAAATTTTATGACAAAATATATGAAACTTGAGTACACATAAATTGTAGGTGAAATTCTAAAATGTTACTGATACAATTGTGCAATTATTTTTAAAAGATCTTCCATTGGGAGCAGGATGAATCACAGAAGTAATTTATACTTTAGTCATTTGTTAAAGAAAAAGCAGACAAGATTTGCTTTTTCTTGGAACATTAATTGCAAAAGACTTATAAATGACCCAATTCTGTACTAAGTTTTAGTTCTAAAACCTGTCTTGCAACCCTTGCTTTGAGACATGACATAAAATTTTCAATTGCAGTGCTCAAATATTATGTACATAGTCTCTACTTTTTGAGAGGTATTTTGCCATGATTAGTGTCTTAGTTATAGTTACTATTGCTGTGATTATGCACCATGGCCAAAGCAAATAAGAGGGGGATGTTATCTGGATTATTCCTCCACACCACTATTTATCACTTAAGGAAGTCAGGACAGGAATTCAAACAGGGCAGGAACCTGGAGGCAGGACCTGAGGTAGAAGCCACTGAAGGATAGTACTTACTGACTCATCATAGCTTGCCCAGCCTACTTTCTTATAGAACCCAGGATCGCCACCCCAGGGACGGCATCACACTCAATGAGCTGGGTCCTCAAACATCAATCACTAATTAATAAATGCCCTACAACTGGACCTATGGAGGCATTTTTTTTTGAGTTGAGATTTCCTATTTTCAGATAACTCTAGCTGTGTCAACTTGACATAACACTAGACAGCACAATTAGCATGTCTTTGTCATTTTAAGTACTTTTCCAGTTTACATTAAATTATATGTTTAGCAATTTAGATAGCTACAGATTCTGAGACCAGAATTTGAACAAAATATCTATTCTGTCTCCTCTGACAAAGATTCACGAATCTATTAAAATAAATGCTTATACTATTAACAACCCCAGTGTTTATTCAGCATATGTTAAATCAGAAATTTTATAAGCTATTCAGCTACAGCTATCAGTCTCCAAACTTTCAAAATAGTACTTGCTTAACTTAAACTCACTGAAATTCAGAGACAATATTTTTATTTTATAATAGTTGATTCTTAACAAATCATCATGCATTATAATTTAGGTAATTCTAAAATCTGTCCTAGCACTGCATTAACACAAGAAATAAACAGAATTGCATGCATGAACTTCAAATAAACTTTAGTAAGCTTATCTAATCAACTTTATTATTAAAAACTTGAACACCAAGCATTAAAACTTGAGGTATCAAACCAAACAGAAAGTTTTCAAAGTTAAATACAAATGGCTAAGAATTAAAAAAAAAAGTCAACGTTTTTAGCCATCATGAGGATGCAAATTAAAACTGCTTTGACATTTTATCTTATCCAAGTTGAAATAACTAAGATCAATTTAAAAATGAGAACAGATTCAGGTGTGGGCATGAAGAAAGGGGAAATTTTATTCACATGTTGTGGGAGTACAAAATGGTGCAGCTGCTATGGAAATCAGTGTGGACTTCCTCAAAAAGCTAGATCTAGAGTTACTCTATGATCCAGACATACTACTCAGGGCACAGTCCCCAAGGACTCTATATCCTACTACAGTAATATTTGGTCACCCATGCTTCTTGATGCTCAATTTTGATGTCATCCAAGAAATGGATACAAGCTACATGTTTACCAATGGATGAATAAATAATTAACATGTAATTGAGACCTACAATTAGTATTGTTAAATTATAAATATTTTTATTTTTGTTCTATAAATAATCATTCTGATGGAGCTAAGTCAGAAAGAAAATCATTGTGAATTTTCTCTCATATGTGTATTCTGTTTTAAAATACATATGAGTGTGTGTATGTATAAATTTGAATAACCAAACAATAAATAAGGAAGAGGACCCATTAAACTGATTAGGAGTGGGAAGACAGGGTAGAGGAGGGAAAACTGAGAAGCATAGAGACCTCTGTGGAAGCCACTTGGACCCCAACTACTTTAGGACCATCCAAGAATACATACACATATAAAAAGGGGGCTAAATGAAATACCCTATAATGGGGGAACAATGTCTCCCCAGACACTGTAACCTAATGAATACAAAGTCCAGTACCAGGTATGAGTTATCACCTTTTAATTTGTTAGACAGTAGAGTCCTGTTGATTTCCCATGAATATAAATAGCCTATTGACACCGGTGTTGTTTATCACCCAGAACTTGATGGTAAAATCTTACTGTTAAAGGTAACAGATACCTTGGTTATAGAACTTAAAGAAATCAAGAGGGTACTGACCTGGACCTTCATCTCTACTGACTAGCTTTCATACTGCTAGAAAGTTTTATGCCTGCTCCTGGGGAAGAATGGTCTTCCTAATCAACCATCTTACCCAGCTATCAACCCTGGGAGCTACAGAAATGATTGGCTTGATATGATTTGCCCACTATTGAAATAGTAACAGTGATGGTTACGGTAGTAACCCATCACATTTTGTTGGATTTACAGTTTTCTCAACAAGACAGACTGCAAACCTTGTACCACTAACTGATCAAAAACCCCGACACTGGCTAGCTAGGTCATTGCCACAAAGGAGAACCTAGTATCATTATTTTGCTAAATGGTCACAGCAATAAGGACCTATGGGAAAATTTATTATAATGTTTATACTCTTCATTTTTGATTTTTGTTTTGCTTTGTTTTCATGATTTACTGTTATGTAGATATCACTTAGTCAAACCTAATTGGGATGACTTCAGCTGGATCATATCTGAAAGCCTCTCTCCCACGGTATAGCTTCAGCAGTTCCAGAAATATACTGAGCAAGCTTCCCATGAAGCAGATCTGTTAAACTCTCCTACTCAACCGCAACACATGAGCAGCATTGCAAGAAATGCACAAATATACAGTAAGTGGCACTCACATGTTGGTAGCAACCAATAGCTGTTTAATTGGACTTAAAACCTGATCAACAGGAGGGGAAACATGCCTGTTACTAGAAAAGGAAACAACTATCCAGGGCTAGAGGGGTCATAGACCTCAGAAAATAATTTACTATTGCCCTTTTGCTTGACCAGCATAATTCCTTACTACACTCTAAATTTTAACTTATACCCACAGGTAAGAGTAGTTGCTGCCCCTCATTAAAGAAGATTCTTTTTACTGCAAAAGGAACCCATCACAGCAAACACAATGAGACACCATGCAGAGATTGTGGAGAAACCAGCCCCAATCAATCATAATGGCTCTTACTATTACATGCATCTGTAGCTCAGGAAATAGCACAGAAGAGGGGGTGGAAAGATTGTAAGAGCCAGAAAGTCTGCTGTGAAAGAGTCTGTCCGAGAAATGGCTGCTTAAACAAGACTGGAACAAGAGCAATATCACAGACATGTTAATATGGAAAGGGACAACATTTTGTAATCGCAACACAGAAAAAAAAACTACAATCAACTAATGATTACCAGGAAAAGAATTAGTCTCCCCAAGGAATGATCCTCTTTGTGTCCAATACATAGCAGTCAGGCCTAAGACCACATACACACAAACAATAAAAATAAACTCATCAGGTTGTATCTATATATATTTGTGCACACACAGCCACACACACACACACACAATTAAAGGAAAAGATTCCATCAACTTGATTTGAAGGTGGCCGTGGGAGGGCTTAAAAGGGAAGGTGAATTGGAAGGGCTGAAGGAAGGAAAGAGAAGGTTAAGTGGTATAATTTTATTTATATTTAAAACATGTTTAACAATTTTTAAAAATTAAAAAGAATTACTTGGGTCTGGATAGATATCACAGTGATGAAGAGCACTTGCTGCTCTTTCAGAGGACTCCAGTTGAATTGTGAGTTCTCATATGGCTGTATGCCTGTAACTTCAGTTCCAGAGGATTCTATTCTGCCTTCTGGACTCATGTAATATACAGTCTTGCAGGCAAAACATCCATGCACATAAAATTAACAACAATAACAAAGCACTTCTGTGAGAAGTATATTGTGAAGGGGCAGTGAACTCATAATTGGAAACAGCATACAAGATGCCCCATGAGGTGAGGGAAGGAAAGAGGCAGAGAGCAAGGAAAGAGATTTCTTGATTGAGGGAGTCATTATGAGGTTAGCAAGAAGCCAGGCACTAGGGAAATTCTCAGGAATCCACAAGAGTGACCCAGCTAGCCCTCTAAGCAATAGTGGAAAAGGTGCCTGGACTGGTCTTCCCCTGTAATCATATTAATGACTGTCTTAATTGTCATCACATAATCTTCATCCAGCAACTGATGGAAGCAGATGCAGACATCCACAGCTAGGCTCTGGGACGAGCTCCCAGAGTCCAGTCAAGAAAGGAAGGAGCGATAATATGAGCAAACGGGTAATGACTGTAATGGGGATACCCACAGAAACCTTTGACCTGAGCTAATGGGAGCTGCCGACTCTGGACTGATGGTTGGGAAACCTGCATAGGATCAAACTAGGCTCACTGAATGTGGTTGACAGTTGTGTAGCTTGGGTAGTCTTTGGCACTTCTGACAAGTGGGACCAGAATTTATCCCTAGTTCTTGAACTGGCATTTTGGAGCCCATTCTTTTTGGAGGGATACATTGCTGAGCCTTGGTATAGGTGGGAGGGCCTCATTTCTGCCTCTAAGTGATGTGTCAGACTTTGTTGACTTCTCTAGGGAAGTCCTATCCTCTCTGATGAGACTGGGGGCCTCGGGTGGGGGAGCATATGAGTATGCCAAGAGTGGGAACTGGGGTAGGAATGTAAAATGAGACAAGATTGTTTGAAAAAACTAAATTTAATAAAAATTTATTATGTTTTATTCAATAAGAAGCACATAAGTAACTTTTTGATAAGACAAAGCCCAACAATGAATGTGATTTTCCCTTATAAAAGATGGTCTTAGACACCATGTATAATCTTTTATTTTCATAGACCCAATATTCTTTGCACACTTGGTCATTTAGGGGGTTGGGGATTGCTGACTTTTAAATAAAGACAGCTTTTGTTTAAATTTGTGAATATTCGCTTGCATTAACATGGTCAAAGGAAAAACAAAAGCCTTGAAAAAAGAGGCTTAACACAACAGCTTTGTTTGTAATGAAGGAAGCAGGGAATCCATCACAGAAAGAAACATACGGATTGATTGATACTTGCTGATAGCCTATGGGACATGAAGCAACCCTCTGAATGCTTAGTTCAGTAACTAAACAGTGACTGGGAAAACACTTTCTAGAAACCATTGCAGGTTTCTCACTACTGGGTGTGAGAGATCCAGATGTGGTTTAAGACATGAAATGAACTCAGAGAGAATATAAGCATCTTGCTGACTCTTATAAAGCAAGTAATTACCAGAGACAGGACTTGGAATTCCCTTGCTCCCCCAGATCTGCCCCTGCAGCTTTTCAATAAAGTAGGTCCATACTTAGAAATAAACATCTTTTTTGTTTGTGTGAGTACATGAATCAGACTATGGGTTTGTTCATGCAGAGGGGTAAATCACAAATTTTATTGTGGCAAAGCTGTTGACCTTAAGTCTCACAGTGTCCCAGGGAAGTAAAAGTTAGATGAGAAAGTTTAGATGAAAGCATCAATCCTTCTGAACTCCTAAACAGAGAATAGCCACCGTGAATGAGACCAGCAACACCTTAGATCTGAGCATGGATTACATTAGCTCTGATGGGGGCAGTCATCGTACCATTTGGATCTGACAAACTTTTCATTTTTTTATTTTTTAATTTAATTTTATATTTTATGTGGGCCTTTCAGCTATTGATACAAGACAGTTTTTTGAAACAATTCTTATCTCTTTTGCTCTCTGTCCTCAACCTACTTTAAGTCACATGAGATCTTTTAAATGATTTAGTTTTATTTTGATTTGAGAGTTTCATATATGTGTAAATATAGCATATTTACATTTAACTTCAATTTTCTCCTACATCAAAACCTATATTCCCCACAACATCTTCCCTTCTTAACTTCACATCTTTCTTTAATACTTTTTATAACCCACTGATTCCACTTACTGGTGCTCCACATGGGAAAGAGCACAGGAGAATCCAATGGGAGCTTGTAAATCCTACAAGGGGCCACATCCTCAGTAAAGAATAGTTCTCCTTCCCCCAGCAACTCAACTGCCAACAGCTTTTCAGTAGGGTGTGGGTCTTCAGTAAGGAGATGGTCTACCCTTCTATGCTGGATATCTGGCTAGCTTCACTTTGTGCATGTCTTGTGTAAGTAATCGCAGCAGCTGTGAATTTATGATGGAGGTGCTGGTCATGTCCAGAATATCATGTTCCACAGCATTCCTCCTCATCCTAAGGTGTTACACTCTTTCCACCTCTTCCTCATTCTGGTGAGATCTCAGAGTTAATATCAGTGTCCTGTTTACTACTGAGCTCTTAGACCCTTAGCCTCAGCACTTTTATCAATTCTGAGTCTGTACATGTGCCAGTTCCTATTGGAAAATGCAGCTCCTCTGACCTGGGTTGATAGCAACCGTGTCTATGGCTATAAGCATAAATATTTAGAAGGCACTTTGAAATCATGGCCACAGTCCATCAAAATGATAGCAATTCTAATCATATGCACCAAATATGGACACACTCAATTTCTTGATAAAAATGCTACTAAATATAAAGCACACATTAATTACAATGCATGACTCTCAGTATGTTTCAACAACAGCATGAGTAAAAGGAACATCTATAAACATTACATTCAAACAGTACTTTGGCCAGGTGATTTAAGGTTCTGGATTAAAGACACTCTACCCAAACACATTCTTCTCTGTAGTCTATGAAACATGCTCCAAAACTGATCACATATTAGGGCACAGTGCATGCCTTGATAAGTATAGGAACTTTAATATAGCATCTTATATTCTACTTGGTAACAATAGTTTAAAGGTAGATATCAATACCAATGGAAACTGCAAAAACTAATGGAAGATCATTGAAGATTTAAAGAAGGAAATACAATGATTAAAAATGAATGAAATGAAGCTATATCATATTATCTCTGAGTCACAATAAAGTAAATCATGACATAAGTTTTTATGCTAAATTTAGTGCCCACACTAAAAAAAAGAAAGAAAATTTTCAACAAAATTATCAATCACGTTTTAGAAAACAAGACCTGCAATGACCACCCCAATTTAGATGACAAACTGGACAACAAGAATCCTTCAAAGCTCCAAAACTAAGGAAGGAGATATGGGCAATAAGTGGTTATTAAGAAAGGGAGAATATGTCTTCTCCAACAATGAACCCTTGATAGGCTATCCAGTCCCAAGTGATCACTGTAAATACATATACACACTCACACAAACAACCCTAAATGAACTCAACAATTTGTATTTATAAGTATGTATATGTATATACATACAACTATACATATAAATGTAACAATAAAAATTAAAGATGAGAAGGTCATACATAAATTTGAAAGAAGTCGCAGGAGGAATTTGAGAGAGAGAATGGAAAAGAAACAATGTAAACACATTACTTAAGTGAAAATAGAAAACAAGTAAAAATTAAATAATCAGATGTCCTGAGGAAATTGAGGATCAATTTCTAAGTTCTTTTTATAAAGCTATTACTATTCCAATATCAAAACAAGACAAAGATATTATCCATTAAAGAAAATTGCCAAATAATTTTCCTGATGAAAGAGATGCAAAGTTCACAACAAATACAAACGAAATTCAACATCACAGCATAAAGCTCATAGATCATGACCAAACTGTTTTTATTCCAGCAATAAAGGGATAGTTTAACATGTATAAATATGTTTCCTATAAAATAGGCTTGAATTCTCCAGAAAATTCTCTAGTATATAAATTTCTAAGTACCTCTGAACACCAAGAGAAACCTTATGCATGCAGGTACACAGTGCACACACAGTGGGTAATTATAGATATTTATTCGATTCAAAACATAGTTCTGGATAATTCTGAACATATGTAGTAACTGCCTATTAATATGATTTACAATGTTCTAGAATTGTTACATATGGATAGTTGACATATTGTGTATGCTTCCAAGTTTCCAAAGTAGTCAGCTCATCATGCATTTGCATTATATGCCCGTAACAATAAGTAGAATGCCAAAATTATAGCATATTTTTGCATATATGTTTCACTAACCACTGCCCATTTATGGCAGAAATATATAATATGCTATTCATGCTTTATAAAATAAACCTCACTATGGGCTGCTCAGATTTGAAGAGCATAGAATTCCTAGTAAAATGTTCACATAACTCTCAGGAACACTAGGGTGTGAAATCCACCAGCAGAAAGGATGTTAAATAGACACTTACTGCCTGAGGAAGCACAATAATATTGGCGAATTCTCAAAGCCATTGCCTTCCCCATCCTTTAAAGAACATCTGATCGAAATGGAGCATTTATGAGAACATTTTCATTCCAAGAGATTTGTGGTAAGATCTTTACAGTAAGAAGCGTTTGTGATTCAAAATCCCTGTGTACTTCCATGCAAAGACAAGTGAAATTAGAGAAGTCAGGGCTAATTAGTGAGCAAGCAGAAGACTTTGTCTCGATGTTCTGCACCACATCGCCCATCTGATTAGGCACAGTGACTGAAACTCTCACTTCTATTGGGCCTAAGAAAAGAGACTTCAGTATTGGGGCAGAACGAGAAAATCTTTGGGTATATCGTAAGGATTTCAGCACATGTGGGACAAACTACCGATGTTTTCCAAGACATTATGTGATCATAGGCTATTTATATGGAAGGGGAAGGAAATAAGCTGAAAGTGCCCAGAGTAGGGCACACTACAGAATCTAAAATGTCTAAGAAGACACTGATCATGTCTGGAAGACAGGGAAGATTGCAAGTGTCCACTAACACCGGCTGCATTCAGTCAGTTCAGATCTCTTCTACCAGGTTTATATATCCATAGACAGCGAAAGGAGAAAAAACAATATCCAGACCTCAAACAAGAAGTAGAGCTGGGAAACAAACTTTTCTCCAAAAGTATTATACAATGGAAAGTATATGGACTATGCACTACAGAAAGCATGAAAAGATCACCCTGGTCTTTCACACTTGTACATATATGCTTGCGCCTGTGTTCATGCACACACTCACTCACACACACATGCACCTGAAAACACACACATATACACGTTTACAATACTATATTTTTTTTAAAATAGAAGAGCAGTACAGAGAAAACAGTGCCATTATCTGTGCTTAGAGATCCAGGTCACTCATAAAATTAAAATCATTACCTCAAAATTACTTGTTAGCATTGATCAATTTTTTTAATAAAGGCATATGGACTTTATTGTATTGCCTGAAATTTTCAAAGTGGGAAAATTTTTAATTAGAAATAGTAAGTTGTCAGTTCTCAAATTTTCTCCTTCCTTTGTCACTTTTGAAAACAGAATATTTGTGATATTTCTATATCTTGTTAATATTTTAAATATTTATTTAAATGAAGGATTAATACTTTGATCAATAAGAAATTATTGTTGAATTCTTTCATTGATTTGTTCCCAGAAATCTGAGTTGGTTTGCTACGGGCCAGAAAAAAATTGCTACAGAATTGTGAGGATATGGTTTCTTTATAATATTTCTGTACATATTCATATGAAAATAGCTAAATGTAAAACTTCAATATATATTTACTTAAATGAATAATTTGATTATCTTATTTTATGAGACCAACTTAATCATTAACTCTTTAGAATATCATCACCTAGTTTTTCTCATTCCATTATTAAATATATAAATATATTGATCATCATTTTTTGAATGAATGTTGCCATTCTCCCCTTCACAGGACTTGTATCACAGGCCTTGACTGTGACATTAAATCTTCTCAGAGGATGTAGCTATAATTTCATATACGAAGTAGTTCTATAAAGCTGGTTGGTGAAGTTACAATTCTTTTTCTGTGATTAAAAACTACAATGGCAAAAAGTAAAATTGATGCAGACATAAGTGCTTATCTTAGCTCACATTTAGAAGTCAAGGCACCATGGAAGTCAGGCAGTTAGTCATTTCATAACCTCAGTCATAAGCAGATGGAAATAAATTCACAGGTGCTTACTTGAACTTAGCACTTCCTCTACATGTATATATTCCAGGACTCACATGGATTGCCGCTACCTACAGCAGGCAGACATACCCACCTCAATTAATGTCACCAAGACATGCCCAGAAGCCTTAAATCTTTCTCCAGGTGGTTTTAGATTATGGCAAGCTAAGGATTAAACTGACAATCACTGTGTTTATTACACAGAACATTTTTTTAGTGTGGAATGATTTTAAAAAAATAAAATAACATTAGGACTACTTAGGAATTTCCATATTTTTGTCCATATTAACCTTGATGAGATATATTCTCTCAAAGAAAATGGTAAAGAATGAGTTTCTTAGACGTTTAAGGAACCTAAGAAAAGTTTGCTTGCAACCTTTGAAGACAACTTTATAGTTTGCCCTGGAATCGAACCTCACAAATTGCTTTCAGTGCTCACAGGAATGGAGGATGGTGCCTGTTTCTCCTCCCATGACGTACTTATTATGAGGTAAGACCTAGGGTTATGTTTATCTTCCAGAGAGAAATGCTTGTAGACGACATGAATGAGCACTTTCTAGTTCTAGGTTTTAGATATTGAGGTGCTATTCTTGTAACATAGCTGCAGGAACAGCCTCTGGGAAGTAGCTCAGGGATAAATGTCATAGTGTCACAGTCCCCTTTTTAAGTTAATAAAACTCACACTTCACGGAGCTTCCTGTAGGATGTCTCCAAAGTCCTTGGTGCCATATAGTCTGTGTATCAGCATTGTCTACAGCCTTCCACTTGTAGTAAACCTAATGGTACAATTTAGGTTAGAATGAGGAAGTTTTCCTTCATATTTTAGGTGATAGTGCCTTTTATTGTGATTCTTGCTGAGAAAGAATCAATCAAGAAGCTAAATATGTTATCATTATTCTTTTCTGACATTCTTACAATGCAACCTTTAGTGATGATAAAAAAAACACAAACCAAATTTGTTTACCCAATTTTCCTAAACTTTGGTTTTTATAAAGGAATGTATATGATATAAATACGTTTACAAAGTTTAACATCAAAAAGCTTTCATAATATTTATCAAATGCTGACTGCCTGCAATACAATGGTTGTTGCTATGCATTCAATTCATACTTATTCAAAAATATGTCTTTGCAATCCTTAGTCCATTACCAATTCAAGAAAATATATGAAGAAAAATATTAGGGCAAGTTCACCTGTCCTCTGCCAACATCCACTAACAACTCACAAACTAACCTGTGTCCAAGAAAGTGTGTCAGCCTCCTGCCGATTGGCCTACATGCAGTATTTATGTGCACAGTATTTACCCCAATTGGTTCTTAATTTCATTTACTTCTTTTCCTTTTCTGAACAAATTGTTTCTTCCAATAAAGTGACCACTGAGTTAATTTCCAGTTAATGAAATTTAAAGGTAAAGACCTGGAATAAGTCATAGCTCTCAATTCTGTAATCCTGTAATTAATTTACCAGCTCTTGATCAAATGAGAAAATGTTTAGCAGGTACATCAGTCAAGATGAATTTTCATGTCTGTGGTTGATGTTAAACACTGTGAGAAACACCTTAATGGAAGCTTATTTCATGCGGAATATCATCTGCAGCATATTAGTCTATGATACTGTCTCTAACCTCAGCTATCCAGAACACAATAAGCTGTTTCCAGATGCATGATGAGTAGACTACTCTCCGGTAGAGGGGGCTACTCTCTATTAAAATGTATGTGTGAGATGCAAGCTCTCCTTCTCTCCTCTGGGTGATATCATAGATGAACAGAGTGAAACTCATGAGAGAGATTAGTAGAACAGTCTGAGAAAGTCATCATGCTGGGGATTAGAAACCCATTTTCCCCAAGGTTATTATTCTAATTTCTTAGATGTTGGTTTACAGTTCTATTGACAAGTGATGGAACAATCAAAAAGTTGGGGCTAATACCTAGTGTGACTACTGGGGACATGTCCTTGGAGGATATTAGGACTCCAGTGCTTCCTCTCTGACTTTCGACTCCCAGGCTTTCATAAAGCTAGCTATGGTGCATCCTCACATACATTATGCTATATTATGTCACCACAGACCAAGAGCAACAGGATCAACCAGCCAGGGAATTAAAATTTTGAAAACGTGCAAAAGTAAATATTTTCTTCTTTTTATATTGTTTTTCTCAAGAATGTTATCACACAAATTTAAAGAAACTAACGTGGGACCTTGCTTTGAAATATTACCTATGAAAACATGAAAATTCAGTAGTGAATAAGATATCAGCGATTCCAAAAGAAGTTGAGGTCAAGCAGGGAAAAATGTGCAAGTAATAGCACAGGATATAGTATTTTAGGTGCTTTAGCATAGATTTTATTATTTGATAGAAATTATCAAAGGAAGACAGAGTACATATGTTTAAAAATTCACTCAATTTAATTAGATGAGTTTATTCACTGGACCTGGGAAACAAAGTCTATAATTTTGAATAGCAAACATGGAAGTGTGACGGCTATTCTTGGGAGCTTGATGGAATTTATTGTCAATATGGAAATGACTATTGTCTTGTCTATGAAGATGTTTTCAGGATATTTAAATGGTGACTGAGACCTCAGCCTTAATGTGGACGGCTCTATCCTCTCGACTGGGATCCCTCTGGCTTAATAAAAAGAAAAAGCAAACTGAGCACCCGGATTCTCCTCTTTACAATTTCTGACTGTAAACTCAGCATGGGCCAAGAATGTTAGGTTTTATGTCTGTTTTGTTTTGCACTACATCCTCATCCCCAACAGACAATATCCACTTCAAGGCAAATCAATCCTTCCTTTTCTAAATTGCTTTTTTCAGATATCCTGGCAATGGTAATAACCTAAAGCAACTAAAACAGAAGGGACCATTGTACCTGAAGACCAAATATGGATCCTAGTCAAAGATAATGGCAAGCTTATGTGACGTAAGGGAAGTGCATAGGAAGTGGAGCAGATGAGGGTGTGTGTATAAACATGGAGTTACACAGTCATACTTTTATTTATTGAGCTTATTTTTGTTCAGAAATGTGATAAATTATTAGGATATTTGGACAGAACATGAAATGTGGTTGGGTGTTGTGAAGAAAAAGATACATAGACACAAAGACATTGACAATAAATAGTAGTATGATGGATAGTTTTGGAATGGTTTGAGAAACAACTCACCCAGATATGAGGAGGACCTTGGAAATGGGGAGGAGAGAGGAATTTAAAATGTTAAGTTTCATGATTTGTAAATTATTTAAGATTTAAAGAAAATAAAGCAGAAAGATGAACTCGGGAGATTGCTCACATTAAGAGTTACCCTTAATGTTCAGCTCTCAGCAGCCATATGGAAGCACACAATCTTCCAGAATTCTAATTCCAAAGTACACCATGCACTTCTCTGACTTTGCTAACTCCAGGCACCACCAGGGGCACATACATATATGCAAGCACAATACTCACACAAAAAATATAAAAAGAATATGTTTTAAAGCAGAAAAAAATAATATCAGAGATCTATGGTAAGAAAGAGAAGTGTGATAAATTTAATTTCACAGCTGCTAACTTTAAGATACCAAAAAACTACCCAAGTGAATACAATAGACGCAGTGACTGGGAGGGTCTATGCTTTGGGAGGAGTCATTTGATGAAGATTGGCTTAGGAAAAACAAGAGAATTAAAACTAACAAGGGGATCAAATATATGTAGCTCAAAATTCCAAAAGAAAGTAATATTTGAGGAAGAAAGAAGTACAATTTATCTGCAATATTATCAGATGATGTCCTTGTCCCAGAACGTCCTTAAAATTCCTTAGTGATATTAGAATGGACGTATAATCGAATTTTAAAATGTACAGAACTTGTCAACTAGAACTCTGTGCAACATAGGGTGGTGCTCTGTGATTACAGAAAACATAATAATGCAACAATGTATAAATAGACTTTGAGGAAAAAAAGAGATTTAATAGCTTTTCATAGTATAAATTCTGACTTAATGCATTTCAACATGAAAATAGCATTTATCTTTGAGTTTTGCCGCCTTCGTCAGTTTTCAACATACCCTTATTTCCAAAAGAGTACCAGCTGTTTTTACCTTCCATGAAGACAGAAATGTGACCAAAGTATAGCACACTTTAGAGTTAAAAGAAATACGTGTAGGAATGCATACTTTTGGCAGTTAACAGTTAAATGTGCATTTTTGATACAAGGGGAAGAAATATACTCTGGAGTGGAAATAAATATACCCTAGCTGTATAACAACATGCCTCTGTTCTTCTTCCTGTTGTTCTGTGAGGTTTGAGTATAATCTTATCTGAACATTTTTCCAAATAGGAAATAGTGTGAAAAAAGGGAGAAGAGAAAGGAAAGTGTATGACCAATGAAATCAAGTCTGAGCAATGGTGAGCGTGAAATACACATGGAAACTGCGGAGGTCATATATGAGAAGGAATCAGCGAGCATGTAGATAGATGTTCATGGTTTAGGGACAAACTGGATAGAAGGTTGAGAAAATCTTTGCTCCAGAAGATGGCCTCTATTTTTCCTCAAAACCTGGAAGAGGCAGATGACATCTGGCAAGAGCGATGGGCAAGGGGACACTACTTGGAGGTTTTAAAAATAAAATTCCTGTTTGTGTTTCTGCCTGTAATCCTTTTTCCAGTTCTAAGCTGGCATGGGAGGTGCTGCCCTGGACCCTCCCGAAGTGCTCTTTGGCCCAGCTCGCCTCACAATTGCACTCTGGGGCGGCAATGGTGCTATCAGCTTTAATCCTTATGCCCCTGTCCGTCTGCTTCGGTGCCTCTCCACACCCTAATTTCCTGCCCTCTGTCCCTCATGCTTTTTCTCTAGCGATTTCTGCTGACATCCATATTTCTCCTCTGTCTTCTGCCCTGACCTTCAACCCTGTTGTTGGAATGAATGCCAAAGATTCTATTTGAAGATGTCGAGGATAATCTTGTTTTATCCAAAATAGCTTTAATAAATACAAATAGGAGGGGACAGTAGAGGGGCTTGCACTGAAGCAGTGTAACCAAAAAGGACACAAGCAGAAATTTTCTGGATGATTATTTTCAGAAAAAAATATGAATTAAAAGTAATATTATGTCATTATTTAGAGTTTGACAAATGTGTTTATATGGAAATAGGATACATATTAGAATAAAATTTTTAATTCAGTATAGAATAGTTAATGATGACAGTTTTAGGTTTACTGAAGAATTCTCTAACTTGGAACTTAACCCAAATTAAGCATAATCAGCTACCATAATCCCATTTCCCTACACTGTTAGCCACCAAGACAGTGAAGTAACTGTTTTCCAAAGGTTTTATTTTATTCATTAGGGCAATGTAGATACTGTTTGGTTTTTCAGTTAGTTGAGGTGAGGTTTTTGTAATACACAAAGGGCTACATTTTAGAGTGGGAATTTTTTGCTTTCTTTATACAGGAAATGGACATAGACTTATCCTCCATTCAGGAGAAATGTGACCTACATACACTGCATGTGGCTGTGATTTTCTACTTTTCCCTAGTGAGAGGGGGAATTATCTCCTCCCCCATCATCCTCCTGCTGTTCCAAAAAGGAAAAAAGTGATCATAGGAGCTTTTAATACAATTTTTGTTGAGCTTGTTTTTTTTTTTTTCCTCTCACCTTAGTTGACCAGATCGATAGACAGTCCAGCAGCTTGGGGGAAAAAAAATCAAATGGCTGGGATGTAGCCAGAGGCAGTTTATCTAGTACAGCAAGAGTCCATTCTGATTTTACAAAATTGGAAATAAATGGAATGTAAGGAGACACTCCTATCTCAGTAAATTTAAAAAGAAAATGTACATGTTAAAATAACTCATGATAATATCCGAACCAGTCTTCCGCACACACGTACAAAATATGTCAACAATGAAACACAGTTTCCAAGGCCATGAGAAATTCCTGGTGTTCAAAGAATTCAAGGGCATAAACAGAAATTCATACAAGCTAATTATCATAGCTAACCCTGATACTGTACTGGCCTGTGAGGTAAGATGGCTACTTAAGCACCTCCCATGAGGAAGATACATCCAGGAAATTCAAACAATGTTCAGATTAAACACCAAATACGTTTCTCCTCTTAGAAGCTGTAGATTGACAAAGTTTAAAAACAGACAAGTGTTATATACCATTCTTTGACTTGGTGATAACTGGATATACTGCTGCTGGATGCTACTGTAGAATATTATTTCAAGGTGTGTTACTTTTGTTTATGCTCTGAAACATTTCATTAATGATGCAAAGATGACTTTGATTAAATAAAATTCTTCTGCGGTCCGGAGGCTGAGTCAGCAACTAACTGACAGGAAATGGAGGAGTCAGGTGGAGAAGGGTTTATTAAGCAGTAGCTAGAAAAAGCACCAGGCCTTATTGGGGGGGGACAAGAGGAGGTGAGCTAGGTGAGCTGCTTGCTGTTCAGCCTCTCTGGGAAGCAGGTTCTACCTCAACCTTTGAGTCCTGTGCTCTTTAGCGGGATAGAGATTTAGATAAGTTCTCCTAGGAGCATGAGAGAGTCGGTGCCTGACCTGAGGGCTCTTGCAGCATAGTCTCTGCTTTTGGTAGCTGCAGCGTTGCAGTTGCTGACTAGGATAGCTGCACCTTGAAATGCATCCACCATTTAAAATCGGGACAGCAAGCTTCCCACTAGAACTTGATTCTAAGATTCTAAATAGAAGAAATAAACAATTTCAACCCAGGATGTGGTAAATCAAATAGAGACTGACCCGGAACTTCCTCTTTGTGGGTGACTAGTCCTCAGAATTGTGTAAGTGACCTTATTTCCCCATTGATAACACTTGATTTATGTACTAAGGAAGAATCTCGCATGCATTGAATGGCTGCATACCTTTTGTTTTGTTATGACTCATTTACCATGGGGGAAATGAACTTTAAGATGAACAAGAGGTGCCATGGAATAAGATAGACTGTTTAAGCATTCACAACAGCAAATGGTACCGTCAGTGCCTTTTGATTCCCAGCCCACATCACTTTCAATTATCCTTCTTCATAAAACTCAGTTTATCTCTGCAACTACATAATGTGCCAGACCTACCCTTCATAGG
Organism: Bramus lutescens; assembly: GCA_001685075.1. Classification (NCBI taxonomy): domain Eukaryota; kingdom Metazoa; phylum Chordata; class Mammalia; order Rodentia; family Cricetidae; genus Bramus; species Bramus lutescens. The sequence continues at coordinate 97,749 of LOEQ01004098.1, forward strand.
CTAAACTTACATTGTGTTGAAAGCAGACAAACTCAGTGACTTAATGTGTAGTTCCGAATGATTAGGTTAACCTGTCCAAATACAAGTAAGCTAACTGCCCTAGCCTCCCTCCAGAGGTCACTGAGAAGTCTGACTCGTGTACTGATATTTGACAACAAATGTGCATCTGGTTAAAATAGGAGTTTAAATACAAAAATTCCATAATAAGGCTGAACTTCACCAGCCAACAAAGTGATAACTGCCTTTGTGTTCATAGCATAACAGTTTTGCAAACCAGCTTGCACAGGAAATGTACCCACAATACCTCACTAGTCATATCTTTCAGTATAGAAGAAAGTTATTTATTCCAAAAGTTCTATATTATATATATGCATACTATTTGTATGAATTAAACTAGAGATGTGTGTATGTGCATGCATGTGCACACACATGTATGTGAGTACATACCAATGATATGGACACTTAAAACTGTATCTAATGCTTTTAATCTCAAGTGGGCAGTTATAGCAATTTTATGTCATTTTGAAAAATGATTTTAAGAATATGCACTCTTCAGAAGTTTAAAATGCTATTAATGAGCAATTAGAATATATTTGATATTCAGTTCTTAAATGCATTTGTTGAAGACATGTCTGACTTAATACATCTATTTCAAAGGGTGCATTTATCTGCCTCATTCTAATTCCAGGAACTATGCCAAAATTATTGCAATGGAGAAAAAAAGAAAAGGCATAAATATTGTCAAGAAATATGATAAAACAAAACACTTTTGCTGAAGCAAAAAGGATAGTCTGGTAAAAAAAACTAACATTATTTTTTTTGAACAAAGAATAGTTTTAAAATGTGTTAGAAAAACCGTATATTATACATATAAACAAGAATATACAATCTTATGTTTTCATCATATGATTATTTGAGAAAAAAATAATGTGGTCATATTATTTCTATGACCATAATAAATATGGTCATAGAAAACATCTCATTTAAATGTTATTCTCTGTTATCCTTTCAGACTGAGGCTGGGTTCTGATCACAGTTCTCTTTGAACATGAAGCTCTAATCATTCTTTTCTGTCTGCCATCTGGCTCTGAGGTCACTGTGGATTCTGCTAATACTGAAACTATGAAAGTTCCATAGAAGTAAACAGTTCTGCCGGTAGAAAATGCAGATGGAAACTATTTTCCGTGTCTTCTTCAGACTTTGTAGACATTGTTGAACCCACATGACTCATCTGATGACACTTGAATTTGCATACATTGGACTAAAACAAAAATTAAATAAATCCAAGCAAAATCCAAGGATTTTGCTGAGGAATAGAGGAGATATGTTGAGGAAGCCTGTTCTACCGGGAAAAAAAAAATAATGTACAGGGGAACTTGTCATATAGTCTAGCTTTCACAGTAAAAGTAAGATTGGTATGTCCAGACAATTGAAAACATAGATTTTGTTTGTAGTGTGATAGCACACAGCACTGTGTTAGAGACAGTGGATAAAGGAATGTATCGGTTGGGAAAAGAAAGTCTTCAAGTAAATCTCATCTTTCTCAATTTCATGTAACGCTGGTCTTGATCTAATGCATTGATATACTGTATTTTTTTTCTGTTTGAAAATTTCTTGAACTAAGAAAGTTCATATAAACATATTAAAATACTAATGTCAATAGATCTCTAAAAGCAATTTTCATGGGACTCTAAGATCTGGAAACAGGACAGTAACTTATCCAGTAAGCAAATGTCTTAGCACACTCAGATAACTGACTGGGTATGAGAAGAGGATGCCCCATCTATTGAGAGTATATACTGAAGTCTAATATTACAAATATGGTCTGTGACACAAGGGATCACATACCAGGTTGATGTAGATGCTAAAGTTCAGAGTTAGAGAAAGGACTTGAAATTTTGGGCCCTGAGTCTCTGATGTTTCATTTCCTCATGTACTAGCTCTGCCAGTTTGTCCACAATCTCATACTTGGATGGTTTTGCAGCTGGGGAATGCCACACAACAGAATGTCTATTACTGATTAGGCTCTGACTTCTTCCTCTCTAATGTCTTTCTACTGTTTATTCCTTCTTTTTCACACTGACATGTAACACCCACATGCGGACTATCATCAGACTCGCCAAGCATCAGAACATTTGCACTAGCCTTTCTTCCTTGACTCCCAAGTCTCTTGTAAATATACTTCTTTATCTTTCATATCTTAATTCAGATGACAATTATTATAGATATCCTCTTTGCCTACTCTCATAAGCTCTTCCTGCCTATCTTGTTTGATTTTCTTCTAAGGTAAATATTTCTGCCATGGCATATGTTATGTTTTAATTTTTTGCATTAATAATGTATGCATTGGTTAATAACCATGTTCATACAATTGAGGTAGCTGGTAGTTGACAAAATTCATGTTAACAACTTTTTGAACCAAAGAACAGCAGGTATCATCACGCAGCCACACAGAGCAAAGTGTGAATGTACATTATGCCCTGTCTTATCTTTAAGCGCCCATGTTAGATCAATTAAAAAAAATCCTGCTCCATTAAAGCTCTAAACGTGTAATCTATGTCGTTATTCCAAGATCAAAGCCTCATCATCAGCTGCCTGGATTAACACAGTAACTTCTAATTGGCAGTGACAGCTGCTAACTCCCTACTTCAGGTCTTGCTCTAGTTCATTTGTTTTTAATTTTGTAGCTGGGAGATATTTGAAAATCCACTTAGTCTCATCTCCTTCCTTGCTTTTTTTCATTTTCTCTATTATTATTAAAAAATTTCCACCTCCTCCCCTGCTCCCATTTTCCTCCCCCTCCCCTCCCCCATTCCCCCTCTGATGTAGGAGGGTCATCTCTCTATGTGTTACTTTCATTGGTTAATAAAGA